>JAQGDQ010001989.1:2500-18513 GCA_030141605.1 Tubiluchus corallicola
CAGCTGACATCGTTCCATCATTTAAATTTTGAACAATGAATTTTGATGGCATTGTTTCATCATTTAAATTTTTAACAATGATTTTTGATGACATTGTTCCATCATTTAATTTTTTAACAATGATTTTTGATGACATTGTTCCATCATTTAAATTTTTAACAATGATTTTTGATGACATTGTTCCATCATTTAAATTTTTAACTATGATTTTTGATGACATTGTTTCATCATTTAAATTTTTAACAATGATTTGTGTTTCTACTTTATTTACTTACTTGGGTTTACTTAGCCTAATGAGAAGACCTTTTTCTTTGAAAACAGTGAAACCTATTGCATAATTTAGAAATATTGTGCATTATATATTTTTTGATGGAAAATGGATGGACATTAAACAATGATGGATATTATGGATACTAAACAATGGAAAATTTGATACAGCATGTTTTCAGTGTTGGTGTTGAAGCTATATGCCTCACTGTGTTATAATTAATATGGTACAATATGCATTTAGTGCATTAGAGATTAAATAACAGCTGCATGTAGTAATCACTATGCAATAATTTGCAGAGGAGGACTGTTGCTTTTGGCTTCTAAGCAAAATATTTTAACTTTTGCCCAACTTAATGAATTACTTTGGCATTTCTGAAGCCCAAGCGTCTGTAAGGAAAAGCCCGTTATCATTGACTTTTGCCTGTTTTTTCAGAGAATCCGACTTTGATGACGTCTGACGATCTTTTGCCAATTCTGGTCTTTCTTGTGGTGAAGTCGGAAATTCCAAACTGGTGAGTTTAGCAGGTTTTCACCTTTTTCTGTAATTATTTTCATCGCATTCAGTTAATTCGGCTGTGCTAATGGTGATTTGCTTTTTCAGGATGGCCAACTTGGCATACCTGCACAATTTTCAGTTTGCTAGGAATGCGGCTGATGAGTACGGGTAGGTGGTTTGATTGCTTTGACCTTCGCTTCGTTATTTCAAGGACTCGTAGAATAGCTATAGACTTTACGTACTTTGACGATTGGATTTCAGAGACGAGTTATGTCCCTGCGCATTTGTGAAATGAGAGACTTTGTTGAAATGTTCATGCGACAGTGTTCAATTGCTACATTTTTATATTATAACATTTGAAATCGTAATCAAAAATTAATGTCAGAAAGGCAACTTAATGCTACGTGTAACAATAGTCTCTAATCACTTACTGCATAGAGCACTGAATAAGCTAAAAGTGTTAAATAATTGCTACTTATTCATCAGTAACTCAGGAAAATTGTCTAGTGAATCAGAATTTATACTAATTAGATTACAATTAGTCGGCAACTTATTACCGCAATCGTTTTCGGCGGATTGGTCATAAGACGTCTTGGACACGGAAAATCGGACCCGTATGTTCATGTGGCGTGCCCTTTCATGTAAGATGTTGCATGTGCATGCGCAGTAACTATGACGGGTGCCTACGGATGAATTTATCAAAACAGATACGGATATAAAATGAATTTGCTTTTAAAAAGAAACAGATGGAAATGTGATTTATATAATTAGTTAATTAAGTTGTGGTCCGGTGTAAAGCGAACAAGCATAGTGTGGAAATTGTAACTGTATCTTTTTAGGTGCTGCCATCTATGAACTAATCCTTTTACATTTTACTAGCTAAACTCACCCCTGGTATAATTGTACGGTCCAGTGAATACATATTCACAGGATCTCTCCCTATTTTTCATTTATGGTTTTTGTGAAGCCAAGTTTGCATAATCACCTATACCTATATATACTGACTGGATTTTACTTTCTAGTCACTGTCTAACTCTCAGTGTTCAGTGCAGGAGTCGTGATACTCATGTTACTTACTGTCTAACTCTCAGTGATCAGTGCAGGACACTCTTGTTCTCAGTGTTCAGTGTAGCAGTCATTCTACATATGTGTATGTAGTCTAATAAACACTTTTCAGTTTTGAGCAGATATGTAGTATAGTTGTTTATTCCTTTTCTACAAAGTGATTCATCTACAACCTCAAACATGACTTTCACACATAGGTTGCATAGGTCGTAAGTCTTCCCATATTCTTATTTGGAACAGGAGGAAGTGAAAATATTTGTATTTGTATCTGTATTTGTTTTGTATTGTTTTCAATCCCACTTATAGATGTTTTCAGCATTCGTTAATAATTTGATTAGAGGTAACAGATACAAAAAATGTAAATGAAACTTGAGGATGGTGCAGTGAATAACGCCGTTTTTTCTCTTGTGGTATGTTCAGATAACATTATTCACTAGCGCTGTGCGTTAGGTGTAGAATGGACACATCACAACATTTGGAACATATTTTCTGAAGCCATTTAAATTAAATTCAAAACTTCTAAAAGCTGTAAGTAAAATGTTTGCCCTTTCTTGCCCGTGTTCACTTGCAGCCTAGATGATAACTGAAAGTCAACTTTGAAGATGTCACAGCTCCAGGTATTTGAAATTTACAAACAATTTAATGAACCTAAAAACTCCATTTTCAAAGCCACTTCTGCCTTTGACTGCTATCCTAATATATCTGTGGCTAAATGTTATGTGGCTTATGTCTTACCTTATAAAAACTTGAAAAATAGAAGCTTAAATCATGTTAGTAATTATGTTGCTTGTTATGTATGTCCCTGGAAGGCATATATATCATACCGTTTTTTTCAAACTTCCATGTTTTTTTGAAATTTAGACTATATTGACAAACTGATTAATTAGCCTACTATGTATACAATTTTCTTTTATTTGTTATTAACTTTTGCGTTCATTTTCTATTCTAATAACCCAATCGTGCAGTTTTTTGTGTGCTGCATTATATTACTATAAGCCTATCAAGTTAGAATTGTAAACTGACAGAGTTTATGCGATGCAGCGTCTGGCGCAATGATTGCTTTTCTGTCTGCTATATGTAAACAACTTTTCTACCTGTACCGAAATAAATTGCAATCTTTCTGGTGAAGATACTATTTTTTTGTCTGAGGCAGGTATGTACTGTTGCTTATTTTTAACTTTAACTTACGGTACTACACATCGCTAGCTGTGAATTTCCCATTTGCAGTTAGCTCCACACTATGCTTTGCTGTTTCGCCACATGTTAAGTAACTGTAGTAATGTTTGTAATGAGTTGGGGGGGGGGGCAAAGTTGAAGACCCACACGTAATGGCTACCCTTTCTGATGCACCTCCAGTAATACATTTTTATCCACATGGACATGGTTTGTGTCTTGCTTCAATTGTTTGTGATAAAAGGGGACGAACTGCATTTGTCCATGTCAATGTTGGTGCCAACAGTTATGTCTTTACCTATATTGGTATGTATTTTTGTGTCTCTATCGGCAGGGCCTATTTCAAGGGGGGTAAGTGGGGATACTTCCCCGGGGCCTCACCCTCCAGGGGGGCCTCGTGTGAACATAATATTTTTTTGTTTTATGCGAACATACTACCTCCTCTCTCCCGCTCTCTCTCTCTCTCTCTCTCTCTCTCTCTCTCTCTCTCTCTCTCTCTCTCTCTCTCTCTCTCTCCTCTCTCTCTCTCTCTCTCTCTCTCTCTCTCTCTCTCTCTCTCTCTCTCTCTCTCTCTCTCTCTCTCTCTCTCTCTCTCTCTCTCTCTCTCTCTCTCTCTCTCTCTCTCTCTCTCTCTCTCTCTCTCTCTCTCTCTCTCTCTCTCTCTCTCTCTCTCTCTCTCTCTCTCTCTCTCTCTCTCTCTCTCTCTCTCTCTCTCTCTCTCTCTCTCTCTCTCTCTCTCTCTCTCTCTCTCTCTCTCTCTTCTCTCTCTCTCTCTCTCTCTCTCTCTCTCTCTCTCTCTCTCTCTCTCTCTCTCTCTCTCTCTCTCTCTCTCTCTCTCTCTCTCTCTCTGTCTCTCTCTCTCTCTCTCTCTCTCTCTCTCTCTCTCTCTCTTGCCGCACGCCAGTATTGACAAGTATTAAGGACTGATCTTGAGAACAAAGCAGTTTTTCTTTCAATTGTTCTTTCCCTTAACAACTGTA
Source organism: Tubiluchus corallicola (assembly GCA_030141605.1). Classification (NCBI taxonomy): domain Eukaryota; kingdom Metazoa; phylum Priapulida; class Priapulimorpha; order Priapulimorphida; family Tubiluchidae; genus Tubiluchus; species Tubiluchus corallicola. The sequence continues at coordinate 6,485 of JAQGDQ010001989.1, forward strand.
TAACTCCATATTTTCTCTTCGAAAATGCTTCTCCAGCATTCTAGCAGTTCAAAAATTTTCTGGGTGCCAACCATGGTGGCGACCCCCCGCCCCAGTGCTTCGCCCCACCCCCGATGGGGGCTCACACGCCCCACTTCGCCAGGCCTCGCCTAGGCTGAAATAGGCCCTGTCTGTCGGCATCTGTGTATGTTATATTGTCTTTGTAATTTTACAAAGATGAAATTAATAATTTGCATGATGTACAAACATGAATGTTATCTTTGTTGCAACATGTTGAATGTTGCACGTTTTTTTTCAGCTATTATTTAGCATCTGTCGAGGCAGCCGTGGAGCACATAAAAATGGGAAACTTGCTACATCTACCTCCCGATTCGCCCCAGTATTCGCGTTCTCTGCAGCTCAGCAACATCCTGTGGAGCGATTTGGAGGAGGACGACGAAGAGTCGCCTCTGACTAGGAAATTTCTGCAGGTGGGAGTTTGAGACAGCGGCTTCTAGTATCACTTTGTTTTAAAATAAAAGTACACTCATATCTCTGTTTGCCAGACAAAAGTGGAGAGACTTCGGTCCGCATTTACTGATTGTCCGTGTTTACCGATACTAAGCTAATAGAGTAGGTGCCGTGTATTAGACTCACGTTAATATGGAATCAATCGCCTAATTATCTCAAAAACGTCTAGTACTGGCCGCTTCTATACAAAAGTATATAAAAACTGTCAGCAATTGACTCAAATAACTCTGCATAACTGACTCTACATTTTTTCTGCACATGCTCAAATAAGATACTTTTGTGCAACCAATGAGCTTTTACCATTTTGATGTCGATTTGCTTCGCTTTTGTGCTCTATGATATGCGTAGAAACAGTCACGGACTGGGTCTGTAGCATGCGGGACTTTTTAACCGTCCAGATTTTGTCTGATTTTTCCGATATTTGTGCAAGTGAGGTCTGGTAAACCGAGATATGGGTGTATTCGTAATGCATGACATTAATTGCAGGGGTGAGAATTTTCTGCGGATATGCAGAATTCCGAGTTTTTGGAAGACCGTTAGTGCCATTTTTGTAAATCGCGTAAATTCGTTGAGAAAATTTTTACGAACACAGTACATTATTTCACAAGCTGACTACTAGGTGGCAGGCCGTCACATTGTTTACATCACGTACATCAGTGTAACCACGTGTATATCTCTATGTATGAAAATATAGAATCAATTGTGCGGAGTTATTTGAGTCAATTGCAGACAGTTTTTTTAAACTTTTACATAGGAGCCGCCAGTACTTAGGGGTTTTTGAGACAATTAGGCATCATGTATCCTTGATAGTTGGGCATTTTAAATTATGCATGAAACAAGGTAATTGATATTCAGATATACTAGATAACTAAGTCCACTTAGAGGCTCTCTGTGGTCACAACATTGCAATTTGTTGCTGGCTCTTTGGCCCCCAAACCCCCGGCCTGTTTCACAGTTTTTTGCAAATCTCATCCCTGCAATTGCTGTCTGTCGTAATTATTTCTAATACTTTTAATTCTCTAGGCATATCTATTTATGCATTTATTTATATGATACGCTATTTTCTCCACAACTATTTGTGATAAATTATGTATTTTTTTCAGTTTGCTTTTTCTCCGTGGATAGTTTCTCGGTCTTTGTCACTCTGACCCCCGAAATTTCAGTTTGCTTTTTCTCCACGGATAGTTTGTTGGTCTTTCTCCCTCTAACCCCCGAAATTTCAATTTGCTTTTTCTCCGTGGTGGCATTTGATGCTGTCTTCTACGCATGCATAACAAGAGCATAACAGAGTCCAAATTTCTATTTTCTTCCATGGAGGATTGGAGGGGTAACGTCCGGTGCATTACCTGGCAGGTTACTTCTTCCATGAAGGATTGGAGGGGTAACGGCCGGTGCATTACCTGGCAGGTTACTTCTTCCATGAAGGATTGGAGGGGTAACATCCGGTGCATTGCCCGGCAGGTTACTTCTTCCATGAAGGATTGGAGGGGTAACGTCCGGTGCATTGCCCCGCAGGGTACTTCTTCCATGAAGGATTGGAGGGGTAACGACCGGTGCATTACCTGGCAGGTTACTTCTTCCATGAAGGATTGGAAGGGTAACGGCCGGTGCATTGCCTGGCAGGTTACTTCTTCCATGAAGGATTGGAGGGGTAACGACCGGTGTATTACCTGGCAGGTTATTTCTTCCATGAAGGATTGGAGGGGTAACGGCCGGTGCATTGCCTGGCAGGTTACTTCTTCCATGAAGGATTGGAGGGGTAACGGCCGGTGCATTGCCCGGCAGGGTACTTCTTCCATGAAGGATTGGAGGGATAACGGCCGGTGCATTACACGGCAGGTTACTTCTTCCATGAAGGATTGGAGGGGTAACGTCCGGTGCATTGCCCGGCAGGGTACTTCTTCCATGAAGGATTGGAGGGGTAACGTCCGGTGCATTGCCCGGCAGGGTACTTCTTCCATGAAGGATTGGAGGGGTAACATCCGGTGCATTGCCTGGCAGGTTACTTCTTCCATGAAGGATTGGAGGGGTAACGACCGGTGTATTACCTGGCAGGTTACTTCTTCCATGAAGGATTGGAGGGGTAATGGCCGGTGCATTGCCTGGCAGGTTACTTCTTCCATGAAGGATTGGAGGGGTAACGGCCGGTGCATTGCCCGGCAGGGTACTTCTTCCATGAAGGATTGGAGGGATAACGGCCGGTGCATTACACGGCAGGTTACTTCTTCCATGAAGGATTGGAGGGGTAACGTCCGGTGCAATGCCCGGCAGGGTACTTCTTCCATGAAGGATTGGAGGGGTAACGTCCGGTGCATTGCCCGGCAGGGTACTTCTTCCATGAAGGATTGGAGGGGTAACATCCGGTGCATTGCCCGGCAGGGTACTTCTTCCATGAAGGATTGGAGGGGTAACGTCCGGTGCATTGCCCGGCAGGGTACTTCTTCCATGAAGGATTGGAGGGGTAACGTCCGGTGCATTGCACGGCAGGGTACTTCTTCCATGAAGGATTGGAGGGGTAACGTCCGGTGCATTGCACGGCAGGGTACTTCTTCCATGAAGGATTGGAGGGGTAACGGCCGGTGCCTTGCACGGCAGGGTACTTCTTCCATGAAGGATTGGAAGGGTAACGTCCGGTGCATTGCACGGCAGGGTACTTCTTCCATGAAGGATCGGAGGGGTAACGTCCGGTGCATTGCACGGCAGGGTACTTCTCCACTTTTTTTATAAATTCTGTCTGTTTGTTTGTGCAGTTGTTTTAACTAGACCATTCTTTTATTTAAATTCATTAGTGAAGGCATCTAATGTTGAATTTATTTTAGTTTTAATGCTAATTATTTATGCTTTGCTGCTTGTTGCGTGGTGCACAGCACAAATAAAGGCGTTTAACCCTTTCAGTCCCAAATTATTTTTTTAATAAGAAAATAATTTTGGCTTGGTACTTTTGTTCAGTATGTCCATCTTGTTTACACATAATAATTATTTTTTTCTACCTGTTGCCCGCGTGCTAAATATAGCCTGTATCCGACGGGATACATTGAGATTCAATGGAAGCATAAAATGTGCTTCATTTTGCAAATGCTGATAATTTTTTAAAGTATTTAAGACATTTAGTTATGCATGCTATGCTGATCTGTACAAAGTCATCTCTAAAGTACTGTACCTTGCGCAGTTTTTTATGCTGTGTAGATTTTTTAGTTTGCCATTTTATCACCATTTTTTAGTCTATTGTTATTGGCTTAAATCAAAATAACTATTAACAGATCAAATAACTGTCAGTTTTAAAATTTTGTTAATTTTAAAGGCAGAAAATATTCTCGTATCCCACGGGATACAACGGGTATGAAAGGGTTAAAATTATTATGCAACTTTTCTTGCTAACATAATACCAGTTTTTGCACACAAGATGTCCATTTCATTGAAATTGAGACGTTCCACATTTACTTCATTTTTATCTACGTTTATTCTGTTTTTGTGCTGTTATTGTGGCTGCTTTACAGTTTGAAGTATTAAATAATTTTTCTAGTTGATAAAACATGGCAGCTTGGAGGAGGTGGATTACTTCTTGTCGTCTAGCAGCAGCGTTTTGCAGAAAGAGGTGACTCAGCTCCTCTGTCATCCTCTGTGTAACTGCACTAAATGCGAGAAGCTGCTCCGAGATAATCGCAGTGATTATGGGGATATACTGATGAGTCAAGATCTCCATGGTTACACAGGTTGTAATTTACTATTGTTTTCAGTTTTTAACATAATTTATGTTGCACTGGAGGCTGACTAATAAAAATTCACCTATTCTCACCTTTAGTGCCGTAGTTGGATTGAGGTTATTTGTATTTGTTGTCAACAGTAGTGCAGTAGGAAAAGTATTGTTTAGCTGTTGCCTTTGTATTACATTGTGTTGTATTAAAAAATGATGATAATGATTTTACTGTGTGCGGCATGTGTTTTTAATTGAGCCGATTTCATAATAAATCAGTTGTAATCAAACAAGCAATTCTACTTTGGAGTTCTCTACAATTACAGGTTAAACAAATCAAGTCCCTATCAGCATTTAAAACAAAATTAAAATCACTAATATTAACCAGATATGAAATACCATCACACCAGTACGACAACATACACACTAATTCAGAATTCATATATCCACGGCCATATTAATTAAATCATAGTTTTTTTTTCATTTTTTTGTGCATAGTTGTAAATATGTTTGATTTTATTCGTCGTTACTTTCCATTACTGCACAGTAGTTTAGACTGCACTGACGCATTTGCCTTTAGCAGTGTAAGTTTTTATTAACTAACACTGATTGATCATCTCTGTAAAGTTTTTATCAGTGATTATCAATGTATTTTAATGACAAATAAAGATTATTATATATATATATATATATAGCTGCCAGTTTTTGTGTAGCTGTAATGTTACTGTTTTTCTTTTAATTTACAGCGTTACATTTTGCTGCCATCTATGATCGACATGAGTTATTAAATGTGATGTTGAAATACGGGTCTGACATCCATGCTACAGATTACCTTGGTTGTACTGCGTTACATATCGCCTGCCAAAAAGGACGGCAAACAGTCGTTGTAAGTAATGCTACATAGAAACTAGCTAAATAAAATATTTGTGTTTTATTTTTGTTTTCCTCTTTTATTTTCTGTTTATTTCTGCTTTAGTATGTTGAGTTATTTTTCAATAATACGTTATTGTTTACAAATTTATATTGAGAAATGGTAAATGCTCGTGAAGGACTCCTTTTGCCAAACTGTGTTTCTGCTAAAAGCAAAACATGTTCCTAATAAAATTTTTGTCCTTTCAAATTTATTTATTTAATGGGGATTAGTTCTTAAACTTTATAATGAGCTATATGATCCCATACTTAACCCTTTCAGTCCCAAATTATTTTTTTAATAAGAAAATTTTTTTTGGCTTGGTACTTTTGTTCAGTATGTCCATCTTGTTTACACATAATAATTATTTTTTCCTACCTGTGCCCGCGTGCTAAATATAGCCTGTATCCCACGAGATACATTGGGATTCAATGGAAGCATAAAATGTGCTTCATTTTGCAACTGTTGATAATTTTTTAAAGTATTTAAGACATTTAGTATGCACGCTATGCTGATCTGTACAAAGTCATCTCTAAAGTACTGTACCTTGCACAGTTTTTTATGCTATGTAGATTTTCTAGTTTGCCATTTTATCACCATTTTTAGTCTATTGTTATTGGCTTAAATCAAAATAACTATTAACAGATCAAATAACTGTCAGTTTTAAAATTTTATTAATTTTAAAGGCAGAAAATATTCTCGTATTCCACGGGATACAACGGGTATGAAAGGGTTAAGTATGTTAAATCAAAATTAATCTGTTGGTTCCTTGAAAATTTTTCTACTAGGTAAATGTATTGTCTTGTCTTATGGTTGTCTTAACCCTTTTACAACAGCGAGTTTTACTTTTGAAACACATCCTTCCTTCCTTTAACACATTTGTTGACCAATTTTATTTATGTTGTCGTTTGGAAAATTTGTCGTATTTTTGCTTTGGTAAAATCTTACAGCTTACATGTATTCTTTTGAATTAAATTTTGAAATATCTGTGTTTGTCTCAATGGCTTCAGAGTTTAAAGTTTACATATACTGAATCACACTTATCTTAACAACTGATGTTCACATGGACAATATGTAAACCAACCTCAAAGTGTTTCTGTCTATTTGGCTTTATTTCTACCTACACGTGTATTTTTATTGCCTCGATATAATTTAACAAAATTAAGTTGAAAAATTCTCAGTTTATTTGAAGCCGAACTGAGTTTTTGAGAAGAAATGTTGCATTCATAAAGACAATGGTAAATTTGTTTCGATTTTGTAGCTGCTGTTGCTGGACAGCGGTGCAAATATTGGTGCTGTGGACAATGAGGGTAATACACCCTTACATCTTTGCACCGCAAATGGTCATGAAGAGGTAAGTGTCAGAAGAGAGGAGTTCATGAACAATGAAAGAACGTCTCGCGCAAATAAATATCATTTAGCTTACATTTTTCTTGTGATAAAAAAGTAAACAATGGGATAAGTGTGAGAAAATCAGGAGTAAGGAAACAAAGCAAATGACAAAGCCTGATCATGGCTATCTGTAAAAATGGATGACTTTACACATTATCATGTAGAGATCTTTGATTGTGTTTCATTTGAGTTTATATTACCACAGTAAATCTGCCCTACAAAAGCAAAATGCAGTATCTATGAGTTGTTTTTTCATTCCTTCTGTTCAGTAGCCATTGTTGTTTTACTATGATAACTGTTGTCAGTTCATAATATTTGTTTTCAATGGAAGCAGACCTTGCAAACACCAGTAAGTGCAAATCACATTCTTGCTGCCAAGGCAAAAAGCAGCTCTAAGTTTACTGCTGTCTCTCATTGTTCTTCTATCCACTTACAACTGAGTTTACTGCTGTCTCTCATTGTTCTTCTATCCACTTACAACTGAGTTTACTGCTGTCTCTCATTGTTCTTCTATCCACTTATAACTGAGGTTACTGCTGTCTCTCATTGTTCTTCTATCCACTTATAACTGAGGTTACTGCTGTCTCTCATTGTTCTTCTATCCACTTATAACTGAGCTTACTGCTGTCTCTCATTGTTCTTCTATCCACTTATAACTGAGGTTACTGCTGTCTCTCATTGTTCTTCTATCCACTTATAACTGAGCTTACTGCTGTCTCTCATTGTTCTTCTATCCACTTATAACTGAGCTTACTGCTGTCTCTCATTGTTCTTCTATCCACTTACAACTGAGCTTACTGCTGTCTCTCATTGTTCTTCTATCCACTTATAACTGAGCTTACTGCTGTCTCTCATTGTTCTTCTATCCACTTATAACTGAGGTTACTGCTGTCTCTCATTGTTCTTCTATCCACTTACAACTGAGGTTACTGCTGTCTCTCGTTGTTCTTCTATCCACTTACAACTGAGGTTACTGCTGTCTCTCATTGTTCTTCTATCCACTTACAACTGAGGTTACTGCTGTCTCTCGTTGTTCTTCTATCCACTTACAACTGAGGTTACTGCTGTCTCTCATTGTTCTTCTATCCACTTACAACTGAGCTTACTGCTGTCTCTCATTGTTCTTCTATCCACTTACAACTGAGGTTACTGCTGTCTCTCATTGTTCTTCTATCCACTTACAACTGAGCTTACTGCTGTCTCTCATTGTTCTTCTATCCACTTACAACTGAGCTTACTGCTGTCTCTCATTGTTCTTCTATCCACTTACAACTGAGCTTACTGCTGTCTCTCATTGTTCTTCTATCCACTTATAACTGAGCTTACTGCTGTTTCTCATTGTTCTTCTGTCCACTTAAAACTGAGGTTACTGCTGTCTCTCATTGTTCTTCTATCCACTTACAACTGAGCTTACTGCTGTCTCTCATTGTTCTTCTATCTACTTATAACTGAGCTTACTGCTGTTTCTCATTGTTCTTCTGTCCACTTAAAACTGAGGTTACTGCTGTCGCTCATTGTTCTTCTATCCACTTACAACTGAGCTTACTGCTGTCTCTCGTTGTTCTTCTATCTACTTATAACTGAGCTTACTGCTGTCTCTCATTGTTCTTCTGTCCACTTACAACTGAGGTTACTGCTGTCTCTCATTGTTCTTCTATCCACTTACAACTGTTTTTTATTGTATGCTGAAGAAATTATGGTTAGATACTGCAGTATGCATTCACTTACATTGTATGTAAACATCAATAAGTAGATAAGATGGTTTAGTAATTTTGTGTTTGTTTGTAAATGGTACTATAAACCTAGAGTGTGAAATAAAAAGTTCAATTAAAAAAAATCAAAAAATTATCTCCAGGAAAATAAAAATTTTGAAAATTTTGAGTTTATACAGACAAGCTCCTTTGCTTTGAATTTATGCATTTTTGCGTGATGTAACAAAAACTGTATGCAGTGTATACAGGGCAAACATTTATACTTAATATTGAATTTTCTCAAAATGTCGATTTTGTAGTTACTGTTTTTTCACTTTCCAGAGCAGAATGCATTTATATTTTATCTGTAAATTTGAAAGACACTATATTCATTGTGCATAATTGTCAATTCAACTTCTTTGTTTAACACAAATTGCCATTTAGGTGAATAAATAAAGCAGATTATACAAAACTGTGTTGCCAATTTTTGCAGAAAATACTATGTTTATTTTTGCATTGTTTTGAATTGTTTACAGTGTGTCAAAGCTCTTGTCTATTATGATGCTCACACCGAATATGCGTTCAACATCAACGCGGTGAATGAATTTGGTGATACGCCGCTGCATATGGCTGCACGTTGGGGTTATGGTAAGCACGTATGTAATATGTGTATATTCGTTAATTATAGCAACAATCATACTCTCAAGACACTTTTAGATGATGTAAAACAGATTTTAAACAAAGTGTTTTATTTTGTAAGGTATGAGCGTCTGCAATTGCAGAAAAGACATGACAGGTGGGTTGATGTCGCGTTGGTTCCAAAAAACATCATCAAAATGCTGCGACGTTCCTGATGATATTTCCTGTTAATCACACTATTTCTTGGCAATCTTTTGATACACCCTGTCTTTATTAATGAATTGTACTCAGCTGTTGTTTCGCATTCGTCATTTGTGATCTAAGATGCAGTCTATGGAACCCCAGTGCAATTTTGGCCGTTTAGCTTGAATTCAGAATTTACCTGCTTTTTCATTTTTCTAACGTGGATGCTGGACACTCCTGATGTTTGTTGAACGACAAGAAATTGAAGAGAAGTTGAATAACTTTGATGCACTTATGAGTTATTTTGAAAGACAATCCTATGGAGCTGTTAATATGCTTGCATATATATATATATATATATATATATATATATATATATATAATATATGCACAAAATACTTATAAGTGTATCTATCATTGTCACCATCTTTAATTGCATTGCTGTATCATTGTCACCATCCTTAATTGCATTGCTGTATCATTGTCCTTGCCCTGATTTGCATTGCTGTATCATTGTCACCAACCTTATTTGCATTGTTGTATCCTTGTCAGTACCCTTAATTGCATTGCTATATCCTTGTCAGTACCTTAATTGCATTGCTGTATCATTGTCACCATCCTTAATTGCATTGCTGTATCATTGTCCTTGCCCTGATTTGCATTGCTGTATCATTGTCACCATCCTTAATTGCATTGCTGTATCCTTGTCAGTACCTTAATTGCATTGCTATATCCTTGTCAGTACCCTTAATTGCATTGCTGTATCATTGTCACCATCCTTAATTGCATTGCTGTATCCTTGTCAGTACCCTTAATTGCATTGGTGTATCATTGTCACCATCCTTAATTGCATTGCTATATCCTTGTCCGTACCTTAATTGCATTGCTATATCCTTGTCCGTACCTTAATTGCATTGCTATATCCTTGTCAATACCTTAATTGCATTGCTGTATCCTTGTCAGTACTCTTAATTGCATTGCTATATCCTTGTCAATACCTTAATTGCATTGCTGTATCCTTGTCAGTACTCTTAATTGCATTGGTGTATCCTTGTCAATACCTTAATTGCATTGCTGTATCCTTGTCAGTACTCTTAATTGCATTGCTATATCCTTGTCAATACCTTAATTGCATTGCTGTATCCTTGTCAGTACCCTTAATTGCATTGCTATATCATTGTCACCATCCTTAATTGTATTGCTATATCCTTGTCCGTACCTTAATTGTATTGCTATATCCTTGTCAATACCTTAATTGTATTGCTGTATCCTTGTCAGTACTCTTAATTGCATTGCTATATCCTTGTCAGTACACTTAATTGCCTTGCTATATCCTTGTCAGTACACTTAATTGCATTGCTATATCCTTGTCAGTACCTTAATTGCATTGCTATATCCTTGTCAGTACCTTAATTGCATTGCTATATCCTTGTCAGTACACTTAATTGCCTTGCTATATCCTTGTCAGTACACTTAATTGCATTGCTATATCCTTGTCAGTACACTTAATTGTATTGCTATATCCTTGTCAGTACACTTAATTGCATTGCTATATCCTTGTCAGTACACTTAATTGCATTGCTATATCCTTGTCAGTACACTTAATTGCATTGCTATATCCTTGTCAGTACACTTAATTGCATTGCTGTATCATTGTCAGTACACTTAATTGTATTGCTATATCCTTGTCAGTACACTTAATTGCATTGCTGTATCATTGTTACCACCCTTAATTGCATTGCTGTATCCTTGTCACCACCCTTAATTGTATTGCTGTATCATTGTCACCATCCTTAATTGCATTGCTGTATCATTGTCACCATCATTAATTGCATTGCTGTATCCTTGTCAGTACCTTAATTGCATTGCTGTATCATTGTCACCATCCTTAATTGTATTGCTGTATCATTGTTACCACCCTTAATTGCATTGCTGTATCCTTGTCACCATCCTTAATTGCATTGTTGTATCATTGTTACCATCCTTAATTGCATTGCTGTATCTTTGATTTCACATTTAGTAATGATTGTTTATGAAGTTTCACGCCCAACGGAATTGTATTTAAACTAAAGCGCCTTACGAAAATGAAATTGAAATTCCATTTTTTTTCAATTTCAAAATCAATTTTTTTGCAGCAAAACTGGATTCAAAAAGTGGACCTGGACTTTTTATAATTTGTACGCTGTAAGAGAAATTCAGAAATTCTATTCTCTTCTTTAATAATTTCAGAAAACATTGTAAGGATATTATTGGAGAACTCGGCCTTAATAGACGTTAGAAACAAGAGAAAGGAAACAATACTTCAGTGCGCACACAATGATGTCATTCTGAACCTGCTTAAACAGTCTGCCGAGAAGAGTTTTGATGCCAACCGTGAAGTCTATGTACGGGCAAAAGTAAGCATGTACACCTGTTCTTGTTAAACTTTAGGTGATTGTGTTTCTTTGACAAAACTAGTCAAATGTTGCCTCTTCGTAGAGCAAGTAAGTTGTGATTACTTAGGTGGTGTAATCTAGCCTGTATAGCTTTGCTTTGAATCTTGATTTCGAAAGTCGAGCAATGTTATTTCTGGTGCATGTCTGGATAGGTGGCTGTGTGACATAAGTGATTAAGCATTGCTTACTGCTGTTTTTACGTGTTATTGATTGCACTTGTTTTGAGCCTGTGACAATGCACAGATGTACGTCACTAATTAATGCTTCTTATTGTGTGTAACTTTTTAGTTAACCTGCATCTACTGTTTCATTGTTTCATTGTTTCAAAAATGTCAGCGATGGTTAGCAGCAGTGCACTTTAACACATTTGTAAGCTGATGAGTTTAATCAAAAATTACTTAACCCCAGAAATCTACATTTTTATTTCAGCCGAGGAGTAGAAAGCCGAGACGAACAGAGAGTGTTTCTAGTGACTTGTCACACTTGTCTGCAGATTCATTGTTTGACAGTCCCGTTGATTACTCCAGCGACGATTCTTTCACACCCGTAGAAGATTCCAAACAAGTGGACAGGCT
>JAQGDQ010002031.1:0-17391 GCA_030141605.1 Tubiluchus corallicola
TATAATGTCGATGACGTATTATGTAAGATTGAACTTGCACTTTCTGTAGTTTGTTCCATGTTTTGTATGTTCTATATTTTGTATGCTCTATGTTCTATGTTTTGTATGCTCTGTGTTCTATGTTTTGTATGCTCTGTGTTCTATGTTCTATGTTTCGTATGCTGTATGTTTCAGTTTCATGTTTTGCATGCTCTGTTCTGTATTATACGCTCTGTGTTTTCTATGCTCCATGTTCCATGTTTTACATGCCCTATGTTCTATGTTTTGTATGCTTTACATTCTACGTTCTATGTTTTGTATGCTCTATGTTCTGTGTTTTCTATGCTCCATGTTCCATGTTTTGTACATTCTATGTTCTATGTTTTACATGCCCTATCTTGTATGTTTTGTATGCCCTATGTTCTATGTTTTGTATGCTTTACGTTCTACGTTCTTTGTTTTGTATGCTCTATGTTTTATATTTTGAATGTTCTATCATCTATGTTCCATGCTCTGTGATCTATGTTCGATGTATTTGTTTTGAGTCTTTTTGTTTTGTCAATGTAGAAACAGAGAAAGATCTTGAGTCAGATCTCTTACTAGCAGCTGAATTAGGCAAGACGCTACTTGATCGAAACAGCCAATTAGAGAGCTTGTTACTTCAGCATCAGCAAATCAACGACGAGCAACGTCAGGAGATAGAGGTAAGGGGGGGGGGTGGTGAGGAGGTGTCATCACCTGTTTAAGCTTTTAGGGCAGTGTGCACTTCAAGCACTCTTTTCATGTTTGTTTATTGCAAACTTGCTGTTAAGAAATGTTGCAAGCTGTTAATTTCGTAATCTGGTTATGACTTGGCGCATAGGCCTATTGATTAACAGCTATAAATTTGACAGGAATGATCAGCAGGTAGAGAGCCGTGAGTTCGATTCCAGTGTGGACTGATTTTTTTTCCAACTCTGCCGAAGGCTTCCAAACTGTAGTGACTGCAGGGATTCTGTAATGATGATAATATGTAGCTACTGTTGAAATGTTTTAGGAGCATTTTAACACTTTTTTAAACTAATGGTGTCACTAATTATTATTATTATTATTATATAGTAGTGGTAGGAACAGTAGTAGTAGTAGTAGTAGTAGTAGTAGTAGTAGTAGTAGTAGTAGTAGTAGTAGTAGTAGTAGTAGTAGTAGTAGTAGTAGTAGTAGTAGTAGTAGTAGTAGTAGTAGTAGTAGTAGTAGTAGTAGTAGTAGTAGTAGTAGTAGTAAGTAGTAGTAGTAGTAGTAGTAGTAGTAGTAGTAGTAGTAGTAGTAGTAGTAGTAGTAGTAGTAGTAGTAGTAGTAGCAGCAGCAGCAGCAGCAGTAGTAGTAGTAGTAGTAGTAGTAGTAGTAGTAGTAGTAGTAGTAGTAGTAGCAGTAGTAGCAGCAGCAGCAGCAGCAGCAGCAGCAGCAGCAGTATTAGTAGTAGTAGTAGTAGTAGTAGTAGTAGTAGTAGTAGTAGTAGTAGTAGTAGTAGTAGTAGTAGTAGTAGTAGTAGTAGTAGTAGTAGTAGTAGCAGCAGTAGTAGCAGTAGTAGCAGCAGCAGTAGTAGTAGTAGTAGTAGTAGTAGTAGTAGTAGTAGTAGTAGTAGTAGTAGTAGTAGTAGTAGTAGTAGTAGTAGTAGTAGTAGTAGTAGTAGTAGTGCTAGTGATAGTGTTAGAGGTAGTGTAAGTGTTAGTGGCAGTGGTAGTGGTAGTGTTAGTAGTAGTAGTAGTAGTAGTAGTAGTAGTAGTAGTAGTAGTAGTAGTAGTAGTAGTAGTAGTAGTAGTAGTAGTAGTAGTAGTAGTAGAGTAGAGCAGAGTAGCAGTAGTAGTAGTAGTGATAGTAGTAGTAGTAGTAGTAGTAGTAGTAGTAGTAGTAGTAGTAGTAGTAGTAGTAGTAGCAGTAGTAGCAGCAGTAGCAGTAGTAGCAGTAGTAGCAGCAGCAGTAGTAGCAGTAGTAGCAGCAGCAGCAGTAGCAGTAGTAGCAGTCACAGTCATAATCTAACTAATTAATGTTATTGTTATTATTATTAACTAATATTAACCTCATTGTTATTTCCTTCGCTACTTAACAGTTTCTGACGAAGCAAATCGAACAAATGAGAGAATGGAACGAAACGCGGTTCAAAGTTTACGATCAGCTGGATAGTTCCATACTGGAACTAGAGAACAAGAACGAAGAGCTAAAGAGGAACGCAAGACAGGATAGAGACAGGATAGATAGGTAAACAAATTTAAGTCTAGTATTCCTGGTTAATTCATTGTCGGCCTATAGCTAAAATTAGCTGGGGTGCCGCCTCAGAAAATTGTTTTAATACTGTGTAAGACGAAACAAACGTCTGTAATTTTATTGTTGTAATTGTAATTTTAAACAAACAAACATACGAAAAATTATGCATAAACTTGATAAAATCCTAAACACAAAAATATTTTTTGCTTACTAATAGCCTAAATTGTCACAGTTCAAGAATTTGCCGGTACGCGGTTTTTAAGAAGGTAACGACTGAAAACAAACTGTGTGAGCGACAGTACTCTTTCTACCTAGGAGCAAACGCTAGCAGTGCAGCCTACATCGTGTTATCTCAGACATATACGCATGCGCACTACAGCCAAACACATCACGTTGCTTGGACTGTGAAGCAAACAGTACTACCCTCACCTGCTCTCGTTCCGTACAATTATAAAGAAAGAACTAAAGAAAAAAGACTTATTATACTGAATATTATCGATAATATTGAGTGAAAATAGGGGGAGCTGCAGTTCCATACAGTACCTACACACGAGCCGCCATTGACGTTCTATATAAATGAATAAACGAACAATATTTTTACAAAAAGGTTGCCCAAAACGTTTTTTGAGAAAAAAAGGGTTACCAGGTAGAAAATAAGAGAGTATTTTTTCTGGAACAGCCTGTAGATCAATAAATTTTGCAGGTTAACTGCATCACTGCAATCATCGGAGAAGCAAGTCGAAGAACTACAAATGAAAGTGGAGAATCTTCAGCAAGTAGAGAAAGAATGGAAACAATTGAAACAGCAGGAACGGAAGCAGCAAAACATGCCTCCAGAACCGGGCGCCATTAGAAGATACAGAAGTTGCGAAAACGGATTCACAGATGGCGCTACGCTGTCACTCGAAGAAGAAACGAAAAGGTATCGTTAGTAAAATGTTTGTCTTTCAATTCAATTAAATTCAATTTTAATTTATTTATCTCTTTATAATAAAACATGATTAATAAAAGAATTTCTAATAAGTTTTGAAAAATGGTTAAAATGTACAGAAAGATCTAGAACTAGAGAAAGGATAGCAAAAAGACCATAATGTCACCTAGTCTGCTATCCTTTACCGAATATAGATAAATGATTTTTAGATACTGGTGGGCATTAATGTTATCAGTTTAATTTAGGAAACATTAGTAATTTTAAAATTATGACATTTGCTATATAATCCAGAGAAAAGAATATACATGCAGTTTAAATTAGTGGTCAACAAAATAAGGTCAATCTTGATTAAACTAAAAATAGCATTTAGATTTTATGTGAAAAACAGGTCAAAATTGTTATGAAACGATAAAAACACTTTGTGTTAATAATGCACTTAATCAACAACAGGAGTTAAATACATTTTCATTTGACTTCAACTTCATTATTTCTAGACTTATTGATTAAGAACAAATCTACTGACTTGGACAATAATACTAAATAATATAATTCTCAATATACTGATAAGACAAACATTTAGCTATACAGGTTTTTTAGTAATTTCATAAAGGAGAGGTAAGACTTGTGCAATCTGTGAACAACACCTAAATCTTTACTCATAAAATAAAAGATTAATTGAGTATTAAAGTACATTTTCTGAGCCACAGATTCATGCCATGCTGTAGAATTTTCAGCTTTATGAATATTAAAGTCGTTAGGATTATTAAGTTTGGTAAAGCGTAGCCATTTAGAACTACATTATGACGAATCTTAATAATATTTTCCACCACCAAATTGGTCTTATTTCTGTTGACAAAAAAGTGTGGCACAGCTAACATTTTTGACATCCAAAAAGTCTAAAGTTTTCTCTTCATTTTAGGCTTCACGAGAGTGTACGATTTTTACATTCACAAATTAACACGGAGAGGAAGAAATCAGAGAAACTCCAGGTGGATCTGTTTCGTTCCACACTTGAGAATAATGTCTTTGAGAAGAAACTGCGTGACGTGGAGAGTCGATATAAAGACAAGCTGTCCATGATGCAATCAGAGCTTCAAGCAGTGAAAATAAACTATGGTAAGCCAAACTACTAGTAGTAGTGGTAGTAGTAGCAGCAGCAGCAGTAGTAGTAGTAGTAGTGGTAGTAGTAGTAGTAGTAGTGGTAGTAGCAGCAGCAGCAGCAGCAGCAGCAGCAGCAGCAGCAGCAGCAGCAGCAGCAGCAGCAGTAGTAATGGTAGTAGTAGTAGTAGCAGTAGTAGTAGTAGTAGTAGTAGTGGTAGTAGTAGTAGTAGTGGTGGTAGTAGCAGCAGCAGCAGCAGCAGCAGCAGCAGTAGCAGTAGCAGTAGCAGTAGTGGTGGTGGTGGTAGTAGTAGTAGTAGTAGTAGTAGTAGTAGTAGTAGTAGTAGTAGTAGTAGTAGTAGTAGTAGTAGTAGTAGTGGTAGCAGCAGCAGCAGCAGCAGCAGTAGTAATGGTAGTAGTAGTAGTAGTAGTAGCAGCAGCAGCAGTAGTAGTAGTACTACTAGTAGTAGTAGTGATAGTAGTATGGTAGTAGTAGTATTAGTAATATTAGTAGTAGATTAGCAACAGCAGCAGCAAAAGCAACAGCAGCAACAGTAGCAACAGTAGCGGCAGCAACAGCAGCAGCAGTAGCAACAGCAACAGCAGTAGCAGCAGTAGCAACAGTAGCAACAGCAACATCAGCAGCAGCAGTAGCAGTAGCAAAAACAACAGCAACGGCAACAACAGCAACAGCAGGAGCAGCAGGAGCAGCAACAGCAGCAACAGCAGCAACCACAGCAACAACAGCAACAACACCAGCAACAGCAGTAGCAGCAGTAGCAGCAGCAGCAGCAGCAGCAACAGCAACATCAGCAGCAGCAGTAGCAGTAGCAAAAGCAAAAGCATTAACAGCAACAGCAGCAACAGCAGCAGCAGCAGCAACAACAACAACAGCAACGGCAACAGCAGGAGCAACAACAGCAGCAGCAACAACAACAACAGCAGCAAAGTTGCAAAACACAACGTTCTAATTCTCATTTTTTTCAGGTAAAATTTGCAAAAAATGTAAAGGCAGTTTAGATCTGGAGAAGCTAGATTTAGAGAAAGAACTCGATGAAGACATCAAGGAGCTTCAAGACCCTGAAGTTCTGCGCACGCATCCTGGTGCTAGCGTCTATGGCAACCGTGACACATTCATGGCCAATGAGTGTATGATGCAGTCTCTACAGGGACAACCATTGCTGTCCGAGATTCATACACATTACCGGAAACTAGTGGAGAAATATGAGGAGATTCTGCAGAAGAGGGGAAGGAGGAGTTTCCTCAGTACC
Organism: Tubiluchus corallicola; assembly: GCA_030141605.1. Taxonomy (NCBI): domain Eukaryota; kingdom Metazoa; phylum Priapulida; class Priapulimorpha; order Priapulimorphida; family Tubiluchidae; genus Tubiluchus; species Tubiluchus corallicola. The sequence continues at coordinate 5,521 of JAQGDQ010002031.1, forward strand.
TCCAATGACGACATACTGCATTTAGTTTGCAAGGAATGTCACCAGAGGGAGGATGGGTCGCCAATGATTAATACAGAAGCACAGGTAAGATGGCTGCCACACAAACAGGTAAGATGGCTGTCACAGAAACAAGATTAGTCAAAATTTATCAAACAACTGAACAGGGGAAATGTTTAATATAGAAGCACAGGTAAGATGGCTGCCACAAAAACAAGATTAGTCAAAATTTATCAGACAACTGAACAGGGGAAATGTTTAATACAGAAGCACAGGTAAGATGGCTGCCACAAAAACAAGATTAGTCAAAATTTATCAAACAACTGAACAGGGGAAATGTTTAATATAGAAGCACAGGTAAGATGGCTGCCACAAAAACAAGATTAGTCAAAATTTATCAGACAACTGAACAGGGGAAATGTTTAATACAGAAGCACAGGTAAGATGGCTGCCACGCAAACACGATTAGTCAAAATTTATCAAACAACTGAACAGGGGAAATGTTTAATATAGAAGCACAGGTAAGATGGCTGCCACGCAAACAAGATTAGTCAAAATTTATCAGACAACTGAACAGGGGAAATGTTTAATATAGAAGCACAGGTAAGATGGCTGCCACACAAACAGGTAAGATGGCTGCCACAGAAACAAGATTAGTCAAAATTTATCAAACAACTGAACAGGGGAAATGTTTAATATAGAAGCACAGGTAAGATGGCTGCCACAAAAACAAGATTAGTCAAAATTTATCAGACAACTGAACAGGGGAAATGTTTAATACAGAAGCACAGGTAAGATGGCTGCCACGCAAACACGATTAGTCTAAATTTATGAACAACTGAACAGGGGAAATGGTTAATATAGAAGCACAGGTAAGATGGCTGCCACACAAACAGGTAAGATGGCTGCCACGCAAACACGATTAGTCTAAATTTATGAACAACTGAACAGGGGAAATGGTTAATATAGAAGCACAGGTAAGATGGCTGCCACACAAACACGATTAGTCTAAATTTATGAACAACTGAACAGGGGAAATGGTTAATATAGAAGCACAGGTAAGATGGCTGCCACACAAACAGGTAAGATGGCTGCCACGCAAACACGATTAGTCTAAATTTATCAAACAACTGAACAGGGAAAATGTTTAATATAGAAGCACAGGTAAGATGGCTGCCACGCAAACACGATTAGTCAAAATTTATCAAACAACTGAACAGGGAAAATGTTTAATACAGAAGCACAGGTAAGATGGCTGCCACACAAACACGATTAGTCAAAATTTATCAAACAACTGAACAGGGAAAATGTTTAATACAGAAGCACAGGTAAGATGGCTGCCACACAAACACGATTAGTCTAAATTTATCAACAACTGAACAGGGGAAATATTTAATACAGAAGCACAAGTTAGATATTTGTCAGGAAACACAGGTAAAATGATTAGCAGACGAGCCCAAAGGTAATATGATAGTAGCCGGTAAAGGTGAGAGAAAAGTGACTGTAATGTATGTACCTTAAAAGCAGGTAAGGTTAGGTAAGACAAAGTAAATGTCAGGTATAATACAAGTAGTGACAACAACTTTAAGGTGATTTTACTAATTACACGAGGCGCTTATCACACTTTTATTACTAAATCCTTCGAACATTGAAATCAACCTAACTTCCCAGAAGGCTTGACTTTTCCTTTAAACGAAAGATTTCTACGCATGCGTACAGTAAAGTGATTTTACTAATTACACGAGACGTTTATCACACTTTTATTATTAAATCCTTCGAACATTGAAATCATCCTAACTTCTCAGAAGGCTTGACTTTTCCTTTAAACAAAAGATTTCTACGCATGCGTACCGTATTATAACGCTTGATTTCCTTTCTCTGCAGACTGAAGGTTGTGCCACGGCAGCTTGCGAAAGTTCTGGACTTTACAAGAATCCCCATATTGCCCAGTCAGACTCCAACATCGTCAATCGTCGCTTTCAGCACGGACCGCCCGAATACAAGAAGTTGTTTGCTGAAATATTCGACACTCTGAGAAAACAGTGCATCGTGGAGGCAAGATCGGCACCTTCCGGTAGAAAGCTTGGTGCCAATTCAAACCTTGGTGCAAGAGACAAGGCAACGTAACAGAACACGTGGCTTAATTTTGTTAATTTTTCTGTGAGTTTCAGTTAAATTTTGGAGTTCTGTTAAAGTCAAACTAAACATTCGCTGTAATACAAGCTTTAACAGTGTAAAATCCTAATCTCATTACGAATATTCAATTTATTTCATTATAAACTTTCTGTAAAACTGGTTTCTTTTGATTTTTTATCACTTCTTTGTTAGTGGTATTAAGTTTATACACACACACACACGCACGCACGCACACACACATGCACGCACAATACATACACTCACTCACACACACACACACACACACACACACACACACACACACACACACACACACACACACACACACACACACACACACACACACACACACACACGCACGCACACACACACACACATACATACACAAACACACATGCACGCACACACATACATAGACAAACACACACACACATACATACATACACACACACACACACACACGCACACACATGCACACACACACACACACACACACACACACACACACACAAACACGCACATACATAGACAAACACACATACACACGCACGCACACACACACACAAACACACACAAACACACACATACATACACAAACACACACACACACATACATAGACAAACACACACACACACACACACACACACACACACACACACACACACACACACACACACATGCTTTTTACCCTCTCAGCACCTGTTCCACTGGCATGGAGGACGCAAGAAGAGCAAACTGGCAGTTTATGGTGAAATTTTGCTGCTTCTATACGTTTATCTAAAGATTTTTTGCACAATCACGTTAACGCTGTACCAGCACCAACCGATTTCGTTACCGTATTCGAAATCACCGTGTTCGATGTTCTATTTTCGTTCTAATAAAATTCAAAATGAATTTATTTTGATAAAATCTACATTTATCGCTTAATTATTGTACCATGAATTAACGTAATTATTAACAACGCACGAATTTTAAGTGTAAGGACAACATTAAGTAATTTATTTAGTAATTTATTAATAGTAACTCAGTAATTTATTTAAAAATTAATTTTTTTACACTTTTCTTACCTCTTACGTCAAAGAAACATATGCCAAATGTTATACATTTTCACATTTCAATACACTAACACAACTATGTACTAAATAATTTAATATTTAATATAATAATATAATTTCTAAGTGATTGGTTATTATTGTATTATTATTGATTTTTTACTGCGTGGGTAACTTCTTGAACAAGCAGAATCTAAGACTACCCCTCTTGCCCACTTCTCCCACTTCGTATCATACATTACCCCATTTGAACTACGGTAAAAGTATGCATTTTAACCCTTATAGGTCACGATTTTTTACAACCGATTTTGGTAACCGGGGGGGGGGGTAAAGAATTACCCCCACCATAATTCGTAAATTACTTTTGATAAACCGCCGTGTTTCATTAGTAAACAGCAACAGCATAATTTGTGGTTGTGCTGACCATCATAGGATACATTATACCTCTGCTTAAAGACACGTCACATAACTATTTACTAACCGGGCCCTGTGCTACTTAACTTTCGTGGCCAAAGACACCCTATTCATTCAAGATGCAACTTAATTTTACCAATAATATGATGATGATGGTGATGATGTCGACGACAATGATGATGATGATGACGATGATGATGTGATGGTGATGGTGGTGATGATGATGATAATGGTAAAGACATGTGACTTACTAGTAATACGAAATTTAAATTCACTTAGTTACGTTCCCTTATCTATGCTGGAATAACTGTAGACAACCGACATTGCTAGCGCGTGTGCAAAAATCATTGTTATTTTGAATTTATTGTCTACTACTTTCTTCTTCTAGGTGGAGTAATTTGAGTAACTGACATTTTGTTTTATCAGATACATCGCCCGTATAATGTATAGACAAGCGAAGTAAAGTTTCGACAATTTTAAAAAATCGACATATTGCATTTTCACTTTTATTTCGTGGTGAGACAATGCGCCTAAAATAAATAACTGAAAGTATTTTGTGCACAAAACATATTTAGAAAAAGTCGTAGAAAAGGTTTACTGGGATGCGTATGGTAAAAGGGTAAAATGCAAAAAACCGGTCTGGGGGTAATTTTTTACCCCCCGATGACCCTATAAGGGTTAACAGAATTAGTACTGCAAAAGCGTTTCTCATAAATGTATGATAAATATAGATATAAAATAACTCATAGCTATGATGGCTTCTAAGTTGGTCTTCAACTGAAGGTCTCTTTGTTAACGTTTATCGCTCAAAGAAATGGGGCAGTTGGTATAAATGTGTTAAACTCGTGTAGAAGAACGTGTTTAGTTTAATTTAAACATAATTTATTATAGGATTGGATCAGACAGTTTGAACAACATGATTTAGGATCCTCACCACAACAGACTTTACACACTATTTACAAAAACATTTACAGTAAGAATAGACTATAACTACACAAGCTGACAAGTTTTACGACAAGATTACATTAGACATTAGTAACATTTACAGTAAGAATTGACTATAACTACACAAGCTAACAAGTTTTACTACAAGATTACATTAGACATTAGTAACATTTACAGTAAGAATAGACTATAACTACACAAGCTAACAAGTTTTACTACAAGATTACATTAGACATTAGTAACATTTACAGTAAGAATAGACTATAACTACACAAGCTGACAAGTTTTACTACAAGATTACATTAGACATTAGTAACATTTACAGTAAGAATAGACAATATCTACACAAGCTGACAAGTTTTACTACAAGATTACATTAAACATTAGTAACATTTACAGTAAGAATAAACTATAACTACACAAGCTAACAAGTTTTACTACAAGATTACATTAGACATTAGTAACATTTACAGTAAGAATAGACTATAACTACTCAAGCTGACAAGTTTTACTACAAGATTACATTAAACATTAGTAACATTTACAGTAAGAATAGACAATAACTACACAAGCTAACAAGTTTTACTACAAGATTACATTAGACATTAGTAACATTTACAGTAAGAATAGACTATAACTACACAAGCTAACAAGTTTTACTACAAGATTACATTAGACAATAGTAACATTTACAGTAAGAATAGACTATAACTACTCAAGCTGACAAGTTTTACTACAAGATTACATTAAACATTAGTAACATTTACAGTAAGAATAGACTATAACTACACAAGCTGACAAGTTTTACTACAAGATTACATTAAACATTAGTAACATTTACAGTAAGAATAGACTATAACTACTCAAGCTGACAAGTTTTACTACAAGATTACATTAAACATTAGTAACATTTACAGTAAGAATAGACTATAACTACACAAGCTGACAAGTTTTACTACAAGATTACATTAAACATTAGTAACATTTACAGTAAGAATAGACTATAACTACACAAGCTAACAAGTTTTACTACAAGATTACATTAGACAATAGTAACATTTACAGTAAGAATAGACTATAACTACTCAAGCTGACAAGTTTTACTACAAGATTACATTAAACATTAGTAACATTTACAGTAAGAATAGACTATAACTACACAAGCTGACAAGTTTTACGACAAGAATACATTAGACATCAGTAGAAAATGGCGGTTATAAAATATTAATGTACGAATATTTTAGACTGATGCATTTCATATAAGATGTAAGTACGTAATATAAGGTCATGTATGCATTGGAATATTTTACAGTTAGCAACATAGTTAAATTCATCTTTTCCGAATAATAACAACTTCAACAGATCATTAGTTCCTAAAGCAGCTATATTAAGGTTTTCAGGCTGAAGTATTTCATTTAATTTATCAAACATAACAACCCTAGTTTGTTGATACAATGGACAGTGCAACAAAAAGTGTTCAACAGACTCAAATCGAAATCCGCAGAACGTGTTTAATGTGATGGTGATTGGGTTATAAATGGTTAAGCATTAAAAAAATGTTTGTCTTGGAAATTTATTAAAAACATGGTTTTTCATATACTACCCCATTTTCAAGTCAGATAAAAAGTACACATTTTAACACAATTAATACCGCAAAAGCGTTTCTGATGATTAAATTTTAAATTCAAATCTTAGTCAACGGAGGGGCGAGGTCAACTATTGATGACATCACAAACTAACATAATTTTCAACAGCAAAAACATTCCACGAGCGTGTTGACCGTGTTTGTGAAAGCGAAAATTGAAGTACAGTGCTACTGTAAGATATTCAGTATATGTGTTGCACTAAAACTAGGCAAGTTTTAACATAAAAATTCAAAATTCAAATTGATCATAATTTGTGATAATAATTCTTTCACGTAAGTCATTTTTGAAAAAAATAGTAAGTTTCCTTTCAATATTTTAAAGAGTAGATTGTTTTGGCCGGCAGTTTAACATAGGATCCGGTTTTGTTTTCAATGTAAGTCAACTGTTGTGTAGTTATGTAAAAGGGAGGCTATTTTCCCTGTGTACTGTCAAATTTTATCAAACATTTTAAAGTCACGCACTGAGGTCATAGATAAGAACAGCGTGCACGTTTTGGTGTAGGTCATAGATAAGAACAACGCGCACGTTTTGATGTAAGTTCAAGCAGATGTTTTACCTGTGGGAATGAAACTGCCTATTAAACACTTGAGATGGCTTGTTTTGCAAACAGAGATTAGATCTATGGTAAACAAGACGTCATAGATAACGAAGATGGTATAAATTGAACGGCCGGCAAGCGGTTTCGATTGCTCACTGCGGTGCGGTTAGTTTGTGGAAAATCACGCGATAGGTCGCTCGCGTTTTGGCAACCAAGTGATGGCCAGCCTCAGCAATCGTAATATAGGTTTCGCTATATATAAGTAATATCAGTAAGTATTTTTATTATTTTTTAATTTTTGAATTTTTATAATTTTACATTACTTTTTTTGTTTTCCTGCGTATTTTTGAGTACTCGCTTCCACAGTAACCATATAAAGAGGTCGATTTTGCCGTGACGTTGGTCTCGTTTTCCTTGTTTATATAATAAGTTTTTAGTCAGTTTTTATATTGTGACGTCAGAACAGAGTTAAGCTACGACTCCATGTGCGCGTAATGCGTAATGCGTGATGCGTGATGTGGTGATCCATGATGCTTATACAGCAGTTTGTATTTGAACATGTAGAAGTGTTTCCATGTTGAACGTAAAGTACACTGATGAACATCCACAATACGTCTTAAGCTACGACTCCATGTGCGCGTAATGCGTAATGCGTGATCTGTGATCTGTAATGCGTGATGCGTATTGACTGTTTCCACGTGTGCGTAAACGCTATGCGTATTAACAAAGCTTACGGCGCTTTTTCCGCCATTTTTGGTCGCTATTTGTGAAAGTTACAAGCAATAATTTCTGGAAATCACGTCTCTGTCAAAATTTAAGCTGTGGCATTTGCTTATTATTATACTGTTAGATGGAAGAGAAAGCACAGGTTTTGGGTGCACAACATTTTGCTGGAGAGAGAACAATATGGCAGCTATCATTATTTAGTGAAAGAACTGCAGTTAGATGCATAACTACATACTTCTCCCACCTCTCAAAAACTTGAACAGAAAAAATATTATTGCTTATAGGTGCTAAAATGACCAAAACTCACCTAACTAGAATTTTCAGAAAGCTGATGAGAGAAAATGGTCACCGGAAACTTGAGAACGCGCTATAATCACCTAGGCAACGGCAGTTTCCCGTCTGCGTGTTACGTACTACGTAATACACGTACTATTACGTCTTACGTACTACACGCATTACGTACACATGAAAGCACTTCTACATGTTTATGTGCAAACTGTTGTACTCGCATTACGCATCACGCATTACGCATCCATGAAAGTACTTCTACACGTTTAAGTGCAAACTGTTGTACTCGCATTACGCATCATCGATCACGCATTACGCACACATGAAAGCACTTCTAGATGTTTAAATGCAAACTGTTGTACTCGCATTACGCATCACAGATCACGCATCACGTATTACGCACACATGAAAGCACTTCTACATGTTTAAGTGCAAACTGTTGTACTCGCATTACGCATCACGCATCACGCATTACGTACACAAGGAAACACGTTTACATATTTTAATACAAATTGCTGTATACGCATTACGAAACACGCATCACGCATAACGTGCACATGAAAGCACTTCTACATGTTTAAGTGCAAACTGTTGTACTCGCATTACGCATCACACAGATCACGCATCACGTAGACATAGAAACACTTCTACATGTTTAAATACAAACTGTTGTATACGCATTACGAATCACGCATCACGCACTACGTACGCATGGAGTCGTACCTTCACTCAGTATTATGGACCACGGCAACGGTAAATGGTGTTCTAAACGATCTATCCAGGCACTTAAGCAAAAAAATCAATAAATGAATAATCAAATCAAATGCTTCACATTCCAGACTAGTTTTTACCGATCGTATTATTCTTCAAGTGATCGCGGTTCCGCGTTCGAATCTCACTTGCCCGTTGTCTTCAGTAGCTTAATTATTTCAATTTTTCTGTGCTGCTGAGCTTGTTAAGTTTTTTAATGCAAAAACCGGCCACAGATGGCGCCAGCATGCAAGTATTTAGCGAAAGTTGAGCTTGATCGGCTAGTGATGACAGTGTCCCGATGGACGGTTTTACCTCAGAACGACCACCAGTGACGGCAATGAATTCATACGGCTACGGCAACCGTTCACACGGCCCCGGCAACGGTTCATACGGCCACGGCAACGGTTCACACGGCCACAGCAACCGTGCAGAGCTACCAAAACTGCGTATCACGTGAGCAGATCGTCTAAAAGCTTGAATTTGAAACGCTTTGTTCGTTCGGCTCGCGTTATATAGGACAGTTGTGTTACATCGGGCAAACTCATGCAGCACGGGGAACATTGGACTTGCAAAAATGGGGTTGCTCATGTTTCAAGTTTAAAGGAGGACTGGATGATTTTTCATACACTACCCCATTTTGAAGTTCGATAAAAAGTAAACATTTTAGCACAATTGATATTGCAAAAGTGTTTCTGATAATTAAATAATAGATTAAAAACTTAATTAACGGCTGGCGAGCCTAAGTATTGATGACATCTCAAACTAACATAATTTTCAACAGCAAAAATATTCCACGAGCATGTTGCACGTGTTTGGGAAAGCGAAAATTGAAGTGCAGTGCTTCTGTAAGATATTCAGTGTGTTGTACTAAAACTAGGTAAGTTTTGAGATAAAAATATAAATTTCAAATTTACCGCTGTGCTCACGAATGAGCTGTCGAACGTGTGCAGTTCGTTACAAACTAACACATCTGAACTGAGAGGTACAGCACCTGTTTTTGTGCAGCCAAAAGAGTTAAACAATTGAATGAAACATAGACAAACAGAACGATAATTAAATAATTTGATAGTGTACTGTTGTTACTGCATCAATTTCTTTTCTTCAGGTCTGCTTATTCATTACCTAATTGGCTTTTTGTAAATACATAATTAGTGCATAATTTACTGTATCAATTTCTTCTCTACAAGTCTGCTTATTCATTACCTAATTGGCTTTTTGTAAATACATAATTAGTGCATAATTTACTGTATCAATTTCTTTACTGGTCTGCTTATTCATTATCTATTTGGCTTCTGTTAAATACTTAATTAGTGCGTAATTTATTGTATCAATTTCTTTTCTACAGGTCTGCTTATTCATTACCTATTTGGCCTTTTGTAAATACATAATTAGTGCATAATTTGCTGCGGAAAAAGTATACTTTTTAATTTATTGTTAATTCACTTATATAAATTAATATTTTTAAATACTTTTTCGTAATTTTTAGCTACACAAAGTAGTTTCGGCATTACTTCGTTTCTTATATTTATTAAAAACGTTCGCAGTGCATAGAGTAAGCTGATGACCAATACTTCTATACCTGTAATATAGGTTTTACACGTCAAATGTAGACATAGGAAAGTTCAAACGTGACTTAGGTAAGTCAAATGTAGACATAGGAATTTCGAATGTGTTTTGGTAACTCAAATGTGACTTAGGTAAGTCAAATGTAGACGCGGTACTTTGAATAAATCGGTTCCCACTTCCCAATGAACAGTGAATCACTAATTACTTTTTTAAGTAATACATTAGCACTGCATTAATGAATTAGTTTCTCTCAAGAAACATTGCTTATTTTAAGAATGTATTGTTTTCTCTAACAGGTCCAATGGCATGTAAAGTTTGCAGAATATTAGTGAACCTATAACGTTGTTATTTTAACTTAAGAGCAATGATTAAATTGAAATTAAAGAAGATTAAATTTAACATCCTTAAACTTTACCACCTATCCACATTTGAGATACCAATGTCACATTTGACTTGACATGTGTCTACATTTGACTTACCAAAAACACTTAAGATTTCTTGAAAACCATTGTTAACACAGAACTACCTAAGTCTACATTTAGTACCAACACATTTGAACTACCTAAGTCTACATTTGAGTTACCAAGACACATTTGAATTACCTAAGTCTACATTTGAGTTAATGCAGGTCTACATTTGACATGTAAAACCTATACTACACCCATACTACACGCATTTGCCATCGTTTTAATGACAGTAGTTTATTTACAGCTAAAAATCATGTGGAGAGATTATTGACTTTGTGGAAGCGAACCTAGAGTTACTATTTTAATTAGCACTGTGACCTATTTTACCATGGGATAATGGCACAATGGAACAAGGGTTGGTACAGACAGGATCACATGAGTTGAGATCTCAAAGCTGATTTTGGACGTAATACGGCCTGTGTTAGCACCATAAACACAAAATGTCTAACGGTTTCGAATCTAATTCTGCTTTGGTATAAATTTGTATGGCTATTAATTTAGTTATCTTGTGTCAAGCTAATTTTGACGATTTTCATAATTTGTGCTAAACTGTGATTAAAACAACCAAAATAAATTCATCAATGCACGATTAAGCCTGGACTGATTAATATGTGACCAACTGTCGAATTCGTCATTGTCGAATAGTTTTGGCACGTAAAATTTGTATGTGTTAAACTTAAAACAACAAAATTAATTCATCCTTTAAATAAACAGTTTTATTCTCAAATACGGAAATTCGACAGAATTGACCGTAATTATAATTCTCAACTTCACGTGTAACGTGCTGACACCTGTTAATCGATTTGAAAGACAATTTATTAAATTTGACTGCACAGGTTTACTCCTTCCTTCACGTGTAACGTGCTGACACCTGTTAATCAATTTGAAAGACAATTTATTCTCAAATACGGAAATTCGACAGAATTGATCGTAATTATAATTCTCCCCTTCACGTGTAACGTGCTGACACCTGTTAAACAATTTGAAAGACAATTTATTAAATTTCACCTTAATAGCAGCAATCATACGGATTAAGGTTTCTTGTAACTCACGTAAAATTCTCTGCCCTGTGAATAATGAGTTTTAATTCAAAATGTTTTTGTATAAAAATTAAATTTATAGCAATGAATTGCAAATTTTATTTTGAACATTATATGTGGCTATCGAGTCCCAAATATAATCAGATTTCATACGTTGCTGTTAAAAACCTTTTTGAATTCTATATAGTGTGCAAATAAAGATTATTTTCGTCATATATTTTATATCTTTGTATTGTTTATGTTTGCTGTGGCTATTAAATACCTTTTTGAATATACAGTGTGCAAATAAAGGGTATCTTCGT
>JAQGDQ010002514.1:0-14768 GCA_030141605.1 Tubiluchus corallicola
TCAGAGTCAAAACAAAGACACCGTCATAAAAGACAAAGAGCTTCTAACAGCAGCCCTAAACGGACACATAGATATTGTGGATAACATCCTATCCTCTCAATGGCCGGACGTTAGCGAAGTCGATGAAGTGGGAAATAATGCACTGATCCATGCCATAAAGGGGGGTAATGGTGACATAGTAGAGTTGTTGATAGAGCATGGCTTTGATATAAATGAAAAGAACTACCTAGATCAAGCCCCCATTCATATTGCATCACAAAACGGCCTTTATAGCATAGCTCGGGGGCTCTTAAGCTTGGGAGCCGATGTGAACTCTAAAGATGCGGACGGCAATACCCCCGTGTTGCATTCTGCGGTATCCCAAAATCCGAACTTAATAGACCTTTTGTCAAGCTACGGTGCAAACATCAACGAGCAGGATAATTCAGGCAAAACTGCGTTAATGAAAGCCGCCAGCTTAGGCAACACAAAGACTGTAAAGACGCTCATCGACAACGGAGCAGACGTCAACATGAGAGATATGGATAATAATACCGCCCTCACCTATGCCGCAAAAAACGGAAACTTGTATGCGTCAAAGGATATTGTAGGAGCAAATAGTGAAATAGATACGGTAAACGCAAGCGGTAATACCCCTTTACTCGAGTCCACAAAGGGTGGATACACAAACGTTACTAAACACCTGCTCGAAAGCGGCGCCGATGTGAATGCTAGGGATTCTTCCGGCAACACACCTCTCATGATTGCGGCTGCAAATGACAATTTGGAGATGACCGAGGAGCTCTTGAAGAGCAATCCGGAACTGGAATTGAAGAATAACAGGAATGAGACAGCCTACGACGTTGCCACTCGGAATGGATACGCCTCTATCCAGAATAGAATCGTAGATGAAATAGACAACATCAATAATGCTTCAAGGGGTTTGTTTGCATCTGTGGCCAGTGGAGACAGGGTAAAAGTTGCCCGCACCATAGAGAGTGGTGGAAACGCAAATATAGAGGATAAGAACACAGGCAATACTCCGCTGTTTGTGGCAGTAAGCAATGGAGACTACAACATGGCGAAGCTTTTGCTGGAAAACGGAGCAGATGTAAATAGGGAAAATATGAACGGCAACACCCCATTGATCTTGGCAGTAAGTAGCAGAAACTACGGTATCAGCTCTCTGCTTCTCAATGCCGGCGCAGATCCGAACATTGCAAACAACAACAATGACACCGCCCTAATATGGGCAACAAAGAACAATGATCTCGAAACGGCGAAGGGGCTATTAATAGCAGGAGCAAATCCAAACGCAGAAAACGCAGACGGTCTAACACCGTTAGCGATAGCAAAAGCGGAAAGGCACAGCAAAATAGAGCTTTTCCTAAAATCATCAGGTGCCTACCGCTAGAGACATGCGCCAAAAGCCGACTTTTGAAAAAATGCTACGGCCTTGGCGGAACCCTACAACCCAAAAGCTAGCATCGCAAAAATATATGGAGTGCACTCAAAAAACTATATACTAGACAAACCTTTCTCGCCATCTCCTTGCTGTTTTCTGGTGAGATATCTGTTCAACGCATTAACATATGCTTTAACACTTGCTACGATAATATCCGTGTCATACCCGCTACCCCTGACAATTTTACCAGAGGATTCAAAATCTACAGAGATATTGACCCCCCCTTGAGCATCTTTGCCAGAAGTTACCGCATCTATCTTATAAGTAATTAATTTGCCAGAAACACCCGCAATTCTCTCCACAGCCTTGAACGAAGCATCTACTGGCCCATCCCCTATGGAAGCATCTAGAGTAACGTTACCGTCACTATCCTTTAGTGAAACTGTAGCCGTAGGCATTGCACGATTTCCTGAAAGCACCTGGACATTCTGCAAGGAGTAGAAATCCTCCATATGCCTATCTAGCCCAAACGCTATAGTCTCCAAATCTTCATCAAAAATCTCTTTCTTTTTATCCGCCAGAACCTTAAATTCCTCAAAAGCTCTTTCCAAGTCAGCCTCAGTCAGGCCGAGCCCTAAGTTAGACATCCTGTCAACAAAAGCGTGCCTGCCGGAATGTTTTCCAAGGACAAGGCTATTCGAGGGGACACCTATACTCTCAGGAGTCATAATCTCATAAGTTGTGGGCTCTTTCAACACACCATCTTGATGTATACCAGCTTCATGAGCAAAGGCATTCTTGCCGATGATAGCCTTATTAGGCTGAACATCAACACCGGTAATGGAAGTGAGAAGCTTGCTTGTACGATAAATTTCGGAGGTATTTATCGATATTTCAATGTCATTGAAGAAATCTTTTCTGGTCACCACAGACATTACAATTTCCTCCAAAGAAGCATTTCCAGCTCTTTCCCCGATACCATTTACGGAACACTCCACCTGAGAAGCCCCAGCCTTCACAGCAGCAAGAGAGTTGCTGACGGCAAGGCCCAAATCGTTGTGACAATGGATACTTACCACAGCTTTATCAATATTTGGAACCCTGTTCATTATGGTGGAAATAAATGTCTCGATTTCCCAAGGGGTTCTATAGCCCACAGTATCCGGGATATTCACCGTGGATGCACCGGCTGTAATGACCTCTTCTATGACCTTGCAAAGGAAGTCCATATCAGTTCTCATGCCATCCTCAGGGCTAAACTCCACATCGTCACAAAAATTTCTGGCGTAAGCTACCATAGATTTTGCTTTATCCAACACACTCAAAGGCTCCATCTTCAATTTATACTTCATGTGAATAGGGGAAGTAGCGATAAATGTGTGAATTCTAGGACGAACTGCATCCTTTAAAGCATCCCTTGCAGCATCGATATCTTTTTTATTTGCTCTGCAAAGTCCTGCTACCGTCGTGTTTTTTATGACACTGGCAACACCCTTCACAGATTCAAAATCCCCCGGCGAAGATACCGGAAAGCCCGCTTCAATAACGTCAACACCGAGCCTTTCCAACTGCAAGGCAAGCTTTATCTTCTCAGAAGGGCTCATGCTAAACCCCGGCGCTTGCTCTCCATCTCTCAACGTTGTATCAAAAACTATAAGCTTTCTCATGTCATATCTCCCATAAATTTATGGGAAGAGCTAAAAGTAACCCTTCCCATAATAAAAATCTACCAAACTGTGAAACGAGCTGTCAATCTACATCAATTGGTTTCTTCATCAATTATCTTATTGTCACCCAACCAAGCCATCATGCTTCTCAGCTGTTTACCAACCTCTTCTATTTGGTGCTCTTCTCCAATCCTAGCCAAAGCGTTAAATTTCGGTCTGCCAATGGAGTTATCCAAAAAGAACTCATGAACAAAGGACCCATTCTTGACATCTTCCAAAACCTTCTTCATATTCTCTTTAACTTCTGGAGTAATGACCTTCGGCCCTACTGCCATGTCTCCGTACTGAGCCGTATTGCTTATGGAGTAGCGCATCGCCGAGATGCCACCTTCATACATCAGATCTATAATAAGCTTCATTTCATGCAGACACTCAAAATATGCCATTTCTGGAGCATATCCATCCTCCACAAGGGTCTCAAAACCGTACTGAATGAGCTTCACCAGCCCACCGCAGAGAACAGCTTGCTCACCAAAAAGGTCTGTTTCCGTTTCATCCTTAAAGGTAGTAACAAAAGAACCACCCCTTGTGCCGCCTATGGCAGCAGCATAGCTTAGAGCCATTTCAAGCCCGTAGCCATCAGAATTGTAATCCGGATCAACCGCCACAAGACACGGTACGCCGCCACCCTTGACATATTCCGTGCGAACGAGATGTCCAGGCCCCTTAGGAGCAATCATGATAACACCAACCCCTTTGGGAGGCACAATCATCTTGTAATGTATATTCAGTCCATGGGAAAACGCAAGATACTTCCCAGGGGTCAAGTGCGGTCTGATATACTTGCTGTATACAAGTCTCTGTTGCTCATCAGGGATGAGAACCATAATGATATCAGCCCACTCAGCAGCCTCAGCTATCTCTTTCACCTGAAAGCCTGCCTTTTTTGCCTTTTCAGCAGAACGACTGCCAGCTCGCAAACCAATAACTACATTGACACCAGAGTCTTTCAGATTATTTGCCTGACCATAACCCTGACTACCATAACCGATTACCGCAACCTTTTTTGCCTTGATCATGTCAATGTTGACATCTTTCTCATAAAATAACTTCACTCTACAAAACTCCAAATTTATTTCGAAACATCCGTTGTCGATTTATTCCCTCTAGCCATAGCGATAGATCCGCTTCGAACAACCTCTATCAAACCATAAACCCTGACAACGTCTAAAAAACTCTGAATTTTATCCTTTGACCCAACGATCTCTATTATCGTAGATCTAGTAGTCATATCGATGACACTGCCCCCAAAAGCGGTTACAATGTCGCATATATCCCCTATCTCTTTACACGTGGCATGAATCTTCACCAGGACAACTTCCCTTTCAATGTGATTCATCCTAGTCACTTCTCTAACGTGTATGACATTCACCAACTTTCTGAGCTGCTTTATCACCTGTTCTGTAACCTGCTGATCCCCGGTAGATATGATAGTCATCACGGAACAAGCCGGGTTATCCGTAGTATTAACGGACAAACTCTCAATATTGAAACCCCTGCCCGAGAACATACCTGCAACCCTTGCAAGAACCCCAAAACTATTTTCAACGGTAATAGAAATAATGTGTCTCATAAGATAAAGTAACTCACACCCACAACTTTACTTCAAAATCATTTCATCAAGCGCGGCACCAGGAGCAACCATAGGCAATACATTCTCCTCCCTATCCACGACAAAATCCATGACAACAGGTCTATCCCCTGTTTTAAACGCCTCTTCAAGAACCGGAACCACCTCTGAAGGTTTTTCAGCTCTTAAGCCTACGCAGCCATAAGACTCCGCAAGCTTCACAAAGTCTGGTTGACATTCAAGGCACGTATAGGAATACCTGTTATTAAAAAACATCCCCTGCCACTGTCTGACCATACCCAAAAATCTATTATTCAATATAACTATCTTCACGCCCAAACGATACTGAACGGCAGTTGCAAGCTCTTGAATATTCATCTGTATGCTTCCATCTCCGGCAATATCAACAACCTCTACGTCAGGAAGAGCCAGCTTTGCGCCAATGGCAGCCGGAAAGCCGAACCCCATAGTGCCCAAACCGCCGGAACTAATGAACCTCCTCGGATGCTTAAACTTATAGAACTGAGCGCTCCACATCTGATTCTGGCCAACTTCCGTGGTAATTATGGCCTCTCCTCCAGTGACTTCGTAGAGCTTTTCTATGACATACTGGGGCTTTATCACGGTATCGCTCTTTTTGTAAGTGAGCGGATGCTCCTCATCCCAATAAGATATCTTCATCTGCCACTTACCCCTGTCTTCACTCTCCTTGCTCCAATCGTACTTGTCAAGAATACTCAACATTTGGCGCACAACCACCCGAACATCCCCGACGATAGGGATATCTATCCGAACATTTTTGCTAATGCTGGCAGGGTCAATATCGACATGAATGATCTTGGCATCTTTAGCAAAGCCGTCCAGCCGTCCGGTACTGCGGTCAGAAAACCTAACGCCTATAGCGATGAGACAATCAGACCTGCTAACCGCCATGTTCGCAGCATACTTGCCATGCATCCCCATGCACCCGACAAAATTTTCATGATCCGACGGAAAACAACCTAAACCCATAAAGGTAGAAACAACAGGTATATTAAGTCTTTGAGAAAGTTCTATCACATCTTTCGAAGCATAGCTGTGAGAAACCCCACCTCCTACGATGATTAAAGGCCTTTTAGACGTTTCGATAAGCTTCAAGGACTTCTTCACTTGCAAGATATGTCCTTCTATCTTTGGATTGTAGCCCGCAAGCTGAATGCCGCTTCTGTAGCTAAACACAGCCTTGTCAGCGAGAACGTCCTTGGGCAGATCCACAACCACGGGGCCAGGTCGCCCGGTTTTTGCAATGTGGAAAGCCTCTTTAATTATGGAGGAGAGCTCATGAACACTCTGCACAAGGTAGCTGTGCTTTACAATCGGGCGAGTAATTCCGATGATGTCCGCTTCCTGAAATGCATCCCCACCGATCAAGCTCGTCGGCACTTGCCCCGTAAAAACCACAAGCGGTACGGAATCCATGTATGCATCCGCAATGCCTGTAACCAAGTTTGTAGCACCGGGGCCTGACGTTGCCATGCACACCCCCACCTTGCCGCTAGCTCTTGCATACCCTTCCGCAGCGTGAATGCCGCCCTGCTCATGACGAGGTAAGACGTGCAAAAACCTACTGTCAAATACCTTGTCATAAAAGCCTAGAAGAACACCGCCAGGATAACCGAAGAAGACCTCAACGCCCTCTTTATACAAACACTCTAAAAGTATTTCCGCTCCACTAATCGCTTTGGACATATTAAACCGTTCCACCCAACTAAATAAAGTTCATCCCGTACCCTAATGATGATAACATTTCATACGCATTATGAACAGCAAAAAAGCTGCCCAACATCAAGAGGGTGTATTTATCATTCTTCTTTTATCACTCAAAAGTAGAATATATAGCGCCCTGAGCAGCACTGCTGACGCTGGCTGCATATTTTTTCAGATAACCTCTGGTGATTTTGGGCGCAGGCTTCTTCCAGACAGATCTCCTTGCTGCAACAACATCATCCGCAACATTCAAGTTTATACTCCGATTCGGAACATCTATGGTAATTTCATCTCCATCCATCACAAGGCCTATTAGACCGCCTTCCACAGCTTCCGGAGATACGTGACCGATACAAGGTCCCCTTGTGCCCCCGGAAAATCTACCATCAGTGACAAGGGCAACCCTGTTTAAATTTAAACCGGATATGGCACTGGTGGGAGCTAACATTTCACGCATCCCCGGGCCACCTTTAGGCCCCTCGTACCTTATCACAACTATATCTCCGTTCTCAATTTTCCCAGCCATAATAGCTTGCATAGACTGTTCTTCGCTGTCAAATACCTTTGCTTTGCCGGTAAAAACCAACATGTCTTCATTAACCGCAGACTGCTTTATGACACACCCATCTAAAGCGATGTTCCCCCTAAGGACAGCTATTCCGCCCTCTTTGTGGTAAGGTTTGTCAGTGCTTCGGATTATATCATCATCCATTATCATAGCGCTGCTTGCTATCTCCTTCACAGTTTGCCCAGATGTCGTCATGACATCACGCAAGTGCTCCTTCAAACTGAGAAAAACCCCCGGCATTCCTCCGGCATTATCCAAATCTTCCATAAAATATTCCCCACCGGGGCGCAAGTTGGATATGTGAGGGGTAGTTTTGCTGAGCCTATCAAAATCGTCCAGAGTTATAGACAAGCCCGCTTCAGCAGCAATAGCCGGTATGTGAAGGGTGGTGTTAGTTGAACCACCAAGGGCAAGGTCTGTTATAACAGCATTCTCAAAAGCTTCAAAATTCATTATATCCCTAGGCTTGATATCATTCTCTATCAATTCGCATATCCTCAAGCCGCTTTCGAAAGCTATCCTCTTCTTCTTTGACTGACCAGCCAAAGCTGTAGCGCATCCCGGCAAGCTCATGCCCAAAGTCTCCGTAATGCAAGCCATAGTATTAGCGGTGTATAGCCCTTGGCAAGCGCCTTGGGAGGGACACGCACACTGTTCAAGATTGTGAAGTTCCTCAGCATCTATCTCGCCCTTGCTGTATTTTGCCATAGCTTCAAAAGTATCTCGGACAAAAGAACGCCTTTGCATGCGCCAATTCCCCGAAGGCATGGGCCCAGCTGTTACAACGATGGAAGGCACATTGATACGGGCAAGAGCCATAAGCATTCCCGGAGTAATCTTGTCGCAATTCGTCAAAAATACTACTCCGTCAAGCCTGTGCCCCTCTATAACGCACTCTGCTATATCAGCTATCAGCTCCCTGCTGGGAAGGCTGTAGTGCATACCGGTATGACCCATGGCAATACCATCACATATGCCCGGAACACTGAATATAAAACTGTATCCGCCGCCACTGTGAACACCTTTTTCTATAAAGCGTTCTAAATCGCGCATACCAGTGTGACCTGGAATGAGATCTGTAAAACTGGAACATATACCTATGAACGGACGATCCATTGAGCTCTTGTCAACTCCACTGCCGTAAAGCAGAGCACGATTGGGTGCTCTCTCAAAACCTTTCTTCAAAATATCGCTTCGCATAACTTAACACTCTCTTAAAACTTTAAAAAACTACAAAAGCGCGAACTACTGCGCCAACACAACAAATATATACTTATCTTACCCTCTAAAGCAAGGCTATTTTGACGAGTTTAGATAAAAAGAGATCATAACAAAATATTGTCTTTTTTCAAAATACCCATGAGCTCATCCACCAACTCAGCCTGTTTTACGCGTTTTATCACTTCACCCTTCGCAAATATCGCGCCATCTTTCACTCCACAAGCTATGCCATAGTCCGCCTCTCTAGCCTCTCCCGGCCCATTCACAGCGCACCCCATCACAGCAATCTTAATTCCAGCAGTGATATTTTTTACCCTATCTTCCACATCTGCCGCCACATTGATCAGATCTGCCCGTGTTCTGCCGCAAGTGGGGCAAGATATTATCTCCACACCCTTCTTTCTCAAGCCTAAAGAGTACAATATCTCAAGCGCAACACGCACCTCCTCCACAGGATCTGCGGTCAGAGATACCCTCAATGTATCACCTATCCCCATATGCAGGAGTGTGCCTAGGCCTACCGACGATTTAATCATACCGCTAAAAAGCGTTCCCGCCTCCGTAATCCCAATGTGAAGAGGATAGTCTGATAAAAGCGCAAAATTTTCGTAAGCCTCAATGGTTAAAGGCACATTGGAGCCTTTTAAAGATACCTTGAAATTATTAAATCCATTGTCTTCAAAAAAGCGAACACTACGCAATGCCGACAAAACTAAAGACCTTGAGCTGACCCCATATTTGGCGGACAAGCCCTTCTCAATTGAGCCGGAGTTGACACCGATCCGAATACTGCATGAGTTCAAAGATGCTGCTTGGATCAACTCCTTTACCTTCTCATCATCCCCGATATTGCCAGGGTTTATCCTTATGCAGTCTGCGCCATTCTCCATGGACAATAAACCTATTCTATGATCAAAATGGATATCCGCGACTAAAGGGATATCGACAGCATCTTTTATCTTTCTCAAAAGTCGTGCAGTCTCCATGGTGGGGACTGCAACTCTTGCGATGTCGCACCCTGCTTCCTCCAGCAACTTTATCTGCGAAATAGTCGCCTCAACATCTGCCGTATCTGTGTTTGTCATGGACTGCACAGCAACAGGAGCGCCACCCCCTATGCACAGATCACCTAGAGTTATCCTTCTGGTGCGCCTAGTCTTCAAATCCATCTACTCCTTCGCCTTCGGATGAGATTCATCATACACCTTGATCAACTCCATAAGATTCATATGAGTATATTTCTCCGTCGTCGTCAAGGCTTCGTGCCCCAAAAGCTGTTGAATCGTCCTAAGATCCGCTCCGCTCTCCAGCATATGAGTGGCAAAGGTGTGGCGGAAAGAGTGAGGAGAAAATGTTAAGGGAAGATTTGCCCGCAAAAGGTAATCGTTTACTATTCGGCGCAAGCTTCTATCGGTCAAGCGATTGCCGTATTTGTTGATGAAAAGACAATCGTCATTGATCAGATAACCCTTCATTAGGATCAAATCCCTTGAAGCGAGATACTTCCTGATTAAACTAACCTGATAATCCACCATGGGAACGATTCTCTCCTTCTTCCCCTTTCCACGTATCCTCATCCTCAAACCGGAAAAATCTAGATCCGCCAAATCGAGACCCACAAGTTCTGATGCCCGCAGACCGCCACCATACATAAGCTCAAGCATGACGCTATCCCTTAAGCCTGATGGCTTGGAAACATCCGGCAAAGTCAAAAGATGGAATATATCATCAACATTGAAAACACCAGGAATCTTCTTCTCCTTGGGGGGGAATCTTATTATTCTGGAGGGGTTGTCTGGTAAAATTTGCTCCCTGTATAGATATTTAAAAAACGACTTCAGTGTAGAAATTTTTCGTTCCACGGTCGATTTCCCAACATCACTCGTGTGAAGATTGGATACATAACCCCGAAGAACAAATGCGTCCACACTCCTTATATCACTATAGCCTTCTGCTTCGAGATAGTTCAAAAAGCCCGCAAGATCACAAGAATATGCCCTCAAAGTGTGTTCGCTACAATCCCTTTGAACTTTAAGATAATCCAAAAATAGAGAAACTGCCTTGTCTATATCCAACACAAAAAAAACCTACATCACTCCCCAACACCGTGGCAATGCTTATACTTCCTGCCGCTACCACAACTACATGGGTCATTTCTGCCCACCCTTGGGGCCGCTCTTCTTACCGGTTTTCTCCTATCTTCGCCTCTCCCGAACTCTTCCTTCTTCTCCACAGTATTTGACTGCCTGCGATGTTCGGATAAGCTCGGAACCGCCTGGCGTTCCTTCCTCTGGACATGCACTAGTACATGCAAGGTTTGCACCTCCATGGAGTGCATCATCTCAGAAAATACGTTGTAAGCTTCCTTTTTGTACTCCAATAGAGGATCCTTTTGACCATAACCTCTCAAACTTACACTGCTGCGCAAATGATCCATGGCAAGGAGATGATCCTTCCAGCGACTATCCAAAACGGTGAGCAGCACAAACTGCGCTAAATCATCAAAATGCTCTCCAAACTCAATCCTCTTGCTATCGATGACGTTGCCTATTGAGTGTACTATGTCACCCCTTAAAGCTCCTATTGTGCGCTTATTTTCACCCTCAGTGTCAAGTTCTACGTCCGCAATCCTCTTCAACTCCCTCTCAAACCCTTCATTGTCATCCAGATCGCTAAAGTGCTTTTCGATCAGATCGTCCACAACATTTTCTACATAATCGTTGATGATTTTAGATGCTCCGGATGGAACCAGTATCTCGCGACGCGTACCATAAATCACTTTACGCTGTTGGTTGGCGACATCGTCATACTCCAGAAGATGTTTACGTATCTCAAAATGGGAAGCCTCTACCCGTTTTTGAGCATTTTCAATGGACCTTGTCACTAATGGGTGCTCTATGGGCTCTCCATCCTCCATGCCGACCTTCTCCATTATCCCGGACATCTTCTCAGATACAAAAATCCGCAAAAGGTTGTCGTCAAAACTGAGAAAGAACCGAGATGAACCGGGATCCCCCTGCCTTCCCGCACGACCACGGAGCTGGTTATCTATCCGTCTGGATTCATGGCGCTCTGTACCAATTATGTGGAGACCGCCAATATCTGCTATCCCCTCCCCGAGTTTAATATCGGTACCTCGGCCAGCCATATTTGTCGCAATAGTTACCGCTCCCTTCCTGCCGGCACCGGCAATAATCTGTGCTTCACGCTCGTGATGTTTGGCGTTTAGCACCTCGTGACGGATTTTCCTCTTTTGGAGAAGCTTCGATATATATTCCGATGTTTCTATGGATACAGTCCCCACAAGAACAGGCCTGCCAATTTTGTGCTTCTCGTTGATGTCATCAATTATCGCATCATATTTCTCTTTGAACGTCTTGTATATCTGATCTGAAGAATCTTCACGTATCATCACAGCATGAGTGGGAACGGGAACGACATTCAGCTTATATATCTCCGAAAATTCCTGAGCTTCGGTTAAAGCCGTACCGGTCATGCCGGCGAGCTTGTTGTACATCCTGAAATAGTTCTGAAAAGTGATAGAAGCAAGGGTCTGATTTTCATTCTCAATCACCACCCCCTCTTTTGCCTCAATAGACTGGTGCAGTCCATCCGAATATCTTCTGCCATCCATCAAGCGGCCGGTAAATTCGTCAACAATTACAACTTTGCCCTCATTCACAACATAATCTATATCTTTCTTAAAAACAAAATGAGCCTTAAGGGCATTGTTCACAAAATGCAGCGCACCTATATTTGCAACGTCATAGAGGTTCTCCACACCAAGACCCTTTTCAACAATCTCTATACCGCTATCTGTCAATTTTGCAGAACGCCCCTTCTCATCCAGCGCATAGTCAGCATCCGTCAGTGACGCAACGACATTCTTAACATCGTAGTAATAGGTGGTGGATACCTCTGTTGGGCCACTTATTATGAGAGGCGTTCTCGCCTCATCAATAAGTATGCTATCCACCTCATCCACTATGGCAAAATTCAGTTCCCGCTGAACATAATCTCCAAGACCAAACTTCATATTGTCCCGGAGATAGTCAAATCCGTATTCATTGTTTGTACCATAGGTAATATCAGCATTATAAGCCTCTTGACGACTGCAAGGCACTGCACGCGTCGTAAACTTCTCCTCATCCTCAAACTCGACTAAAAACGTCCCTTCATTCTGGATAATGCCAACACTCAAGCCGGTATAAAGGTAGATAGCCCCCATCCACAACGCATCTCTCTTCGCAAGATAGTCATTTACCGTGACAAGATGTGAACCTTTCCTCTCGATTGCATTTAGATACAGAGCTAAAGTTGCAACGAGAGTTTTACCTTCACCAGTCTTCATTTCAGCGATCTTGCCCTGATGTAGAATACAGCCACCAATCAACTGGACATCAAAGTGACGCATCTGGACAGTTCGCTTTGAAGCTTCTCGAACAACGGCAAAAGCTTCCGGCAAAATAGAATCCAGACTCTCGCCATTCTCTACACGGGAAAAAAATTCTTGGGTCTTAGATTGCAGAGCAACTTTATCGAGAGAGGATACCTCATCCTCTAAAGAGTTTATCTTGTTCACAATGGGCTGAAGCTTTTTGATATACTTGTCGTGATAAGAACCAAATATTCGCTTAAAAACATACCTATACATAGAGAGCACTCCTAATCTACAATACGTCGCGTCAGACGTTCGAAAATCTATTCTTTAACGAACACTATGAGCGTCGTTCAATATTCTGTAAGCAGCCATGGCTGCACCGAAACCGTTATCAATATTTACTACGGTGATACCGCTTGAGCAAGATGTCAACATCGAAAAAAGAGCGGTAAATCCGTTCAAAGCAGTGCCATATCCGACAGATGTGGGTACAGCTATCACAGGATGAGGAAAAAGCCCCCCAACAACAGAAGGCAACGCCCCCTCCATGCCAGCTACAACAATCAACACATCCGCAACGCGAATGGCATCTGTCTTCGACAGTAGCCTATGTATTCCCGCAACACCCACATCATGGTAAGTGTCAACAGGCACCCCAAACATATTGAGCGTCTCCTCAGCCTCCCTTGCCACACGTAAATCGCTGCTCCCTGCAGTAATCAGCCCAACCTTGCCGCTCAACACAGGGTAAGGCTTACGCACATCCTTGACCACTCCCGCATCCGGATAATATGTGTGCTTTGGAAGCTCAGAACGCAAAGCCGCCATCTTCTCCTCATCAAGCCCTGTACAAAAAAAGTTTGACTTCTCCTTCCTCAACTGTTTCCCTATCCTAACCAACTGTTCAACACTTTTACCTTGGCCATAGATAACTTCTTCAAAGCCGACACGCCCTTTTCTGGCTACATCAACTTCAAAATCTTTAGAAGGGGAGGGAGCAGCTGCGGCAGAAGAGATGTTTCCCATTATCGCCTCTAAAGCGGAATCGACATTTATAGTGCCTAAATGCAGCTTCACAAGAAGGTCTTTTACATCATCTTTATTCATCATTTTTCAACACCAAACCTATACCCTTTGCAACATATGTATATCTCAAAACTGCTCTTTCTGCTACTATTTGGCTTTGCCACCACAACCTTCACGAAATCTTTCTTCAGAACGGCTAAAAGCTTATTCCTATCTTCTCCATCAAAAAGCTTAAATAAAAAGGAGCCATTCCTCTTTAGGAGGCGCTTCAAAGAGCTGTAAATGACGTTCACAAGCTCAACCGAGTTGCAGTGATCCGTTATCCTGATACCTGTAGTATTGGGCGCTGCATCACTTAAAATCACGTCATAACCACCATGATCAGCAGCATCAAGCACCTGCAGGATAGTACTCTCATCCAAAATATCTCCCATGATAAACGTATGAGAAGAACTATTGAGGGGCTCCATATCCAGGATATCTACCCCCGTGACTAAACTATTCCTGCCACCAAGAGACAACGCAGCCTGGGACCAGCCCCCGGGTGAACAGCCAAAATCGAGGATCTTCATCCCTCCGGTTATCAAGCCATAACGTTTATTCATCTCGAGAAGCTTATAGGCAGCTCTTGAACGATATCCTTCAGCTTTTGCCTGTTTATAATATATGTCCTTTCGAGGATTAGAGCTATTAAACAACTTAAAGACGCCTCATTCAAACAATTATTTTGTAAAAATCTATATGCACAGAAACACTCTGACTGATCTCAATTTTGATGTTGTAAAACAGTTCCATATCTTCAATACAATCCTTTTCATAGTTTAAAAGAATATCTGCGACATCGTTATGACATTCTACCTGGATTGTGGCACCTTTATTATGCGGAGCAACCCTTTTTATACCCTTCAGAATAGTACCGCTTACGGTACTCTTTGACTTTATGATCCCTTTGCCTTCGCAATATGGACAAGATTCGCTCAAAACGCTGACTATATTTTCCTGTGACCTTTTGCGAGTAATCTCCACAAGGCCTAAAGATGTTATTCCTACAACGTTTGTCTTTACCCTGTCAAACTTCAACTCCTCTTCCAACACAGATAATACTTTGTCATTGTGCGACGGATAGTCCATGTCTATTGTTTTGG
>JAQGDQ010001898.1:0-21784 GCA_030141605.1 Tubiluchus corallicola
CATTATTAATTAATTAACCCTTTCATACCCGTTGTATCCCGTGGGATACGAGAATATTTTCTGCCCTTAAAATTAATAAAATTTTAAAACTGACAGTTATTTGATCTGTTAATAGTTATTTTGATTTAAGCCAATAACAATAGACTAAAAATGGTGATAAAATGGCAAACTAGAAAATCTACATAGCATAAAAAACTGCGTAAGGTACAGTACTTTAGAGACGACTTTGTACAGATCAGCATAGCATGCTTACTAAATGTCTTAAATACTTTAAAAAATTATCAGCTGTTGCAAAATGAAGCACATTTTATGCTTCCATTGAATCCCAATGTATCCCGTGGGATACAGGTTATATTTAGCACGCGGGGCACAGGTAGAAAAAATAATTATGATGTGTAAACAAGATGGACATGCTGAACAAAAGTACCAAGCCAAAAAATTTTTCTTATTAAAAAAATAATTTGGGACTGAAAGGGTTAAATGAACTGTAATTTACTCAAATACCTCATATTGGCAGTTGTCATTATCAATATTTTCTTAAGTCAACATTTTTCATATTAATAAATATATATTTATTAATTAATACAGTAATAATAATAATACTTATTTATTAATTAATTAATAAGTAAAAATTATTAATAATTAGTAAACATAGCTGAGTATTTACTGTGTATACGACTAAATTAAATATTAAATTTTAGCAACAATTTCATTAACCCTTTCTCACAAATACAGCTGCAGATTTAATACAACAGCAATTTACTTTGCGTGGGAGTATAATTAGGCGCTTAATTGCTTATATTTAGAAATTTATTTAGTTTGAAATATTCAAGAAATGATCCATAATAGTTTTGGTAACTATATTGGTCTTCATAATTACGAATTAAATTTTCTTAATGAAAAAAATTAAATTATTTAAAGATTCAAATGTTTATGAATGATCTGGAATAGTTTCAGTACTTATAATGGTCTTGATAACTACGTATTAACATGTCTTAATTAAAAAAATTGAATTATTTAAAGTTTCAAGTATTTAAAAATGAAATTATTTAACGTTTCAAATATTTACGAAAGAACTGCAATAGTTTTAATAATTATAACGTTCTTAATTAAAAGGGTTCTGTTAAAAAAACTAAATTGTTTGAAATTTCAAACATTTACGAATGATCTGCTATAGTTTTAATAATTAAAACACACTTATTTAAAAGGTTCTTTTAAAAAAAATAAATTATTTAAAGTTTCAACCATTTGTGAATGATCTGCGATAGTTTTAACAATTATAACCTTCTTAATTAAATGGGTTCTTTAAAAAAATCAAAATTATTTAAAGTTTCCGATATTTATGAATGGTTTAGTTTTAATAATTATAGTTGTTAGTTACAGTGTTTGTACCTAGGAACAGGCAAAACTTGCGATGTTATTTACAAGGTTAAACGTTCATGCATAAAACTGCTTACTAATTTTTTACCATGACTGATATCCTATTATTCACCATTATATCCTGCTGTGAAAATGTTTCTAGTGGGAATTTTTTGTGAGAGAATGAAGAGCTTAAACAAAGAGATCCGGTTTGGAGGTGTTTTACCTGGGCAGAGAGCAAGAAATGATTACAAGTCTGAAGTTCGTTCAAAGGAGAGGCTGAAGTTCGTTCAAAGGCGAGTCTGATGCTCGTTCAAAGGCGAGTCTGATGCTCGTTCAAAGGAGAGTCTCAAATTCGTTCAAAGGAGAGTCTGAAGTTCGTTCAAAGGAGAGTCTGAAGTTCGTTCAAAGGCGAGTCTGAAGTTCGTTCAAAGGAGAGTCTGAAGTTCGTTCAAAGGAGAGTCTGAAGTTCGTTCAAAGGCGAGTCTGAAGTTCGTTCAAAGGCGAGTCTGAAGTTCGTTCAAAGGCGAGTCTGAAGTTCGTTCAAAGGAGAGTCTGAAGTTCGTTCAATCCTGAATCTGAAGTTCGTTCAAAGGAGAGTCTGAAGTTCGTTCAAAGGCGAGTCTGATGTTCGTTCAAAGGAGAGTCTGAAGTTCGTTCAAAGGCGAGTCTGAAGTTCGTTCAAAGGCGAGTCTGAAGTTCGTTCAAAGGCGAGTCTGAAGTTCGTTCAAAGGCGAGTCTGAAGTTCGTTCAAAGGAGAGTCTGAAGTTCGTTCAAAGGAGAGTCTGAAGTTCGTTCAAAGGCGAGTCTGAAGTTCGTTCAAAGGCGAGTCTGAAGTTCGTTCAAAGGAGAGTCTGAAGTTTGTTCAAAGGAGAGTCTGAAATTCGTTCAAAGGAGAGTCTGAAGTTCGTTCAAAGGCGAGGCTGAAGTTCATTCAAAGGAGAGTCTGAAGTTCGTTCAAAGGAGAGTCAGAAGTTCGTTCAAAGGCGAGTCTGAAGTTCGTTCAGAGGCGAGTCTGAAGTTCGTTCAAAGGAGAGTCTCAAGTTCGTTCAAAGGAGAGTCTGAAGTTCGTTCAAAGGCGAGTCTGAAGTTTGTTCAAAGGAGAGTCTGAAGTTCGTTCAAAGGCGAGTCTGAAGTTCGTTCAAAGGAGAGTCTGTAGTTCGTTCAAAGGAGAGTCTGAAGTTCGTTCAAAGGCGAGGCTGAAATTCATTCAAAGGAGAGTCTGAAGTTCGTTCAAAGGAGAGTCAGAAGTTCGTTCAAAGGCGAGTCTGAAGTTCGTTCAGAGGCGAGTCTGAAGTTCGTTCAAAGGAGAGTCTCAAGTTCGTTCAAAGGAGAGTCTGAAGTTCGTTCAAAGGCGAGTCTGAAGTTTGTTCAAAGGAGAGTCTGAAGTTCGTTCAAAGGCGAGTCTGAAGTTCGTTCAAAGGCAAGTCTGAAGTTCGTTCAAAGGCGAGTCTGAAGTTCGTTCAACGGAGAGCCTGAAATTCGTCCAAAGGAGAGTCTGAAGTTCGTTCAAAGGAGAGTCTGAAGTTCGTTCAAAGGAGAGTCTGAAGTTCGTTCAAAGGCGAGTCTGAAGTTCGTTCAAAGGAGAGTCTGAAGTTCGTTCAAAGGCGAGTCTGAAGTTCGTTCAAAGGCGAGTCTGAAGTTCGTTCAAAGGCGAGTCTGAAGTTCGTTCAAAGGAGAGTCTGAAGTTCGTTCAAAGGAGAGTCTGAAGTTCGTTCAAAGGCGAGTCTGAAGTTCGTTCAAAGGCGAGTCTGAAGTTCGTTCAAAGGCGAGTCTGAAGTTCGTTCAAAGGCGAGTCTGAAGTTCGTTCAAAGGCGAGTCTGAAGTTCGTTCAAAGGAGAGTCTGAAGTTCGTTCAAAGGCGAGTCTGAAGTTCGTTCAAAGGCGAGTCTGAAGTTCGTTCAAAGGCGAGTCTGAAGTTCGTTCAAAGGAGAGTCTGAAGTTCGTTCAAAGGCGAGTCTGAAGTTCGTTCAAAGGCGAGTCTGAAGTTCGTTCAAAGGCGAGTCTGAAGTTCGTTCAAAGGAGAGTCTGAAGTTCGTTCAAAGGCGAGTCTGAAGTTCGTTCAAAGGCGAGTCTGAAGTTCGTTCAAAGGCGAGTCTGAAGTTCGTTCAAAGGCGAGTCTGAAGTTCGTTCAAAGGAGAGTCTGAAGTTCGTTCAAAGGCGAGTCTGAAGTTCGTTCAAAGGCGAGTCTGAAGTTCGTTCAAAGGCGAGTCTGAAGTTCGTTCAAAGGCGAGTCTGAAGTTCGTTCAAAGGAGAGTCTGAAGTTCGTTCAAAGGAGAGGCTGAAGTTCGTTCAAAGGCGAGTCTGAAGTTCGTTCAAAGGCGAGTCTGATGCTCGTTCAAAGGCGAGTCTGAAGTTCGTTCAAAGGCGAGTCTGAAGTTCGTTCAAAGGAGAGTCTGAAGCTCGTTCAAAGGCGAGTCTGAAGTTCGTTCAAAGGAGAGTCTGAAGCTCGTTCAAAGGCGAGTCTGAAGCTCGTTCAAAGGAGAGTCTGAAGCTCGTTCAAAGGCGAGTCTGAAGTTCGTTCAAAGGCGAGTCTGAAGTTCGTTCAAAGGAGAGTCTGAAGTTCGTTCAAAGGAGAGTCTGAAGTTCGTTCAAAGGAGAGTCTGAAATTCGTTCAAAGGAGAGGCAGCAAAAGCAAAATGGAGGAAATTTTAAGTGACTTTTTGATTGCTAAAATATGCCAATATTATTTACATTGTTCATTGTTTCTCATTGAAGTTTAGGTAGCCATTGTTACTTTCTTTAAAATAAATTTAAACTCAATAATAATTGAAACGTAGACGATTAAATTATTTGGTTAGTACGTTAGCGCCCAAGTGTTTCTGGTAATTTAATAATAGAGTAAAAACTTAATGAACGGCGGCGAAGCCCAACTATTGATGACGTCACAAACTAACATAATTTTCAACAGCACAAACATTCCACGAGCGTGTTGCACGTGTTTAGGGAAGGCAAAATTGAAGTACAGTGCTACTGTAAGATATTCTGTGTGATACAGTAACACTAGACAAATGTTACCTATAGTTTTTGCCTATAGATCAAATTCGATCCTGTTTTCCTATAATGCCAACATATAACCGCAGCATTTACAAATAATTACAAAGATTCAGAGATGTAAGCTTCGAACTGACCCGTGCCCAACCAGAAAATTCTCAAACGAGAGGTAAATACTGAACAAATACGCAGGAGGTGCACGAATTTTCGTGTGTTGACATAATTTTTTCCTCAGATTTGCCAAGGCGATCTAGGATCGGGTACCCCTTCCGCAAAACGAACGTCACCATCACATCTACAAGCAAAACCCTCCACCCGAACACCTCATTCGTGGAGCTGCCCCTGCTGATTATTGTACCTGCAATTTTCGCGTGTTTGTTTTGCTCTCAAGCTTAATTGAAATGCAAAAATCTAAGGCGTAGTTACCTGTACAGGTGTTAAGAGCAAGGTAACAGCGACCTCACGATTTCACAAACTTTGTTTTAATATCAAACGATTCATGTTTTCTTAATAAAGTGATTTGCCTTTCGGGCGTGTTTGATTAAAACAGAAATGTAACTGGAAATACAGATGGATCGTTGACTTCTTGTTTTATGTAAATTAATGTGGGTTTTCACGAAAACGTGAGCATGCCTAGGCCCACATGGGCCACTGATTATGCAAGATTTAGGCCTATCATAGGCCCTTAATCTTGATCAACAAAGGCCTATCTTAGACCTTTAATAATAATAATATAGTGATAATAATAATAATAATGATAATAATAATATTAGTAATAATAATAATAATAATAATAATAATAATAACAACAACTACAACAACAACAACAACAATAATAATAATAATAACAACAACAATAATAATAATAATAATAATAATAATAATAATAATAATAATAATAATAATGTGTGTCTCTTTTGCAAGTGCCTCTACCAGAACGAATGGTTGCGAGTTAATTTGGAGGTGCGTTTTTTTCTGGTCCACCCTGTATTACTCACCACAAAGGACCGATACACGATTGTCACACAGTAAAAAATTCCACAGGTTAAACATAGCAACAATTTTACCCAAAACTAAATCTTAATGCAAAATTTGAAAGTTAATTACCTGAACAAGTGAAAAATGTGGAAGTGCAACCTGCACAAACAGATTCGGACACAAAACAGATCAATTTAAACTCGTTTTTTTTTATCTAAATGGAACCGATATGATAATCCTGATATCAATTAGCAACAAATTTCTTTGTCTGTAGGTTACGTAAATCTATATTTTTCGTGACTGTTCTAATTCATGGGGTTTTTCTGCTGGTTTATCGTGTCACAACGCATGAGTCATAGTGTCAGCGATTTTTAATCTAAAAGGACAGGTGTCCTAACCCCCATTATTGAGTCTAATGGGTTACAGGGTTACCTTTCTAGGTTATGTCTTTCTAGGTTACATAAATACGTGGAAAAAAACTTGATAATGTAGGCCTAAGAGATAGCGATAGAGACAGCTTTTCTCTTTCTAAGTGACACGATTATTTAGTTCTCCGACACGTTGACTCAATTTTCTATTGTCCTGATTGGCTGTTTCGTCACGTGACTCGGTTGTGTGATTTGTCTCAGCAGGAAAGGGGTACCTGAAGTAGGTTTAAAAAATCGAGTTTAAAAATTATATACTTTTATAGCGTTTTTTTGCGTATGTCGTACTCGCGTTGAAAGGATTTTTTTGTTTGTTTTCATTTTAAGTCGCCCGCAATGCTGTTCCGACGGCGCCATTACATGACGTCATATACGCACAACGAAAATCAGGAGAAGAAAAGGAAATGTTAAATTATGTCCCAGAAAACTTTCCACGCAAATCTATATTACTTAGCATTTCGCTTAACTTCTTGAAAGACTTAATGTAACTAGAAGAAGAATTATTAACTATTTAAAATGTTAAGATGGTAAGATGTCACTGACTCACCCTCCAGGGTGCACCACCCACTAACCGCATTTTTAATCTTATTGGCAAGATACAGTAATTCAAAATTTTACTTAGTTAGTGACGTATGCACTGTGAATGCTCTGATTATTTTTTCAAACTTTACTCAATGTTATCTAACATGTTTCAAACGACCTACCATTAAAATGGCTGCGCCTAACGGAGTATAAATTTACATGTTTTATACAGCGTTACTGGCGACGCAACCCCTGTATGCAAAAAGGCAGCATGAAGTGGTACAAAATTTCAGGGCATTTTTTTAGACTTTATGTAAGTGGAAGATTTTCTTGTGCTTAAAAGCTTAAAAGGTAAACATGCAGGATGAAGCAGATCGCAACTGCTGGCAGTGGCAAATGCCTTACATCATGCAGGAGTATGTCCTGCGCTTCTTTTGACATGTTTTACCAATTTGCCGTGCGTCAGAGTTTCAAAATTCGGCAACGCAAAAATTCGTCAATGTTTTCTTAAGCACTCTGAAATGAGAAGTTTCGACATTTTTGTCTCTTATGCCGAAACATGACCCATTTTGACCCTGAAAAGTACAAGATGTGGACTCATTGTATAGTGTAGTGTATTATATTGTGTTGTGGTGTGGTGTAGTACAGTGCAGTGTAGCATAGCATAGCGTAGTGTAGTGCAGTGCAGTGTAGCATAGCATAGTGTAGCATAGTGTAATGTTTTGTAGTGTAATGTAGCATAGTGTAGTGTAGTTTGGTGTAGTTTAGTTTGGTGTAGTGCAGTGTAGAGTAGTGTAGTGTAGGGTAGTGTAGTGTAGTGTAGTGTAGTGTAGTGTAGTGTAGTGTAGTGTAGTGTAGTGTGTAGTGTAGTGTACTGTAGTTTATTATATTGTATTGTGGTGTAGTGCAGTGCAGTGTAGCGTAGCATAGCATAGTGTAGTCTAGTGTAGTGTAGCATAAGGGTATTGTATTGCAGTGTAGTCCAGTGCAGTGTAGCATAGTGTAGCGTTGTGCAATGTTGTGCAGTGTAGTGTAGCATAGTGTAGTGTAGTGTAGTGTAGTGTAGTGTAGTGTAGTGTAGTGTAGTGTAGTGTAGTGTAGTGTAGTGTAGTGTAGTGTAGCCTAGTCTAGTGTAGTGTAGCACAGTGCATTGTATTGTATTGTATTGCGTTGCATTGCATTGCATTGTATTGTGTTGTATTGCGTTGCGTTGCATTGCATTGCATTGCCTTGTATTGTATTGTGGTGTAGCATAGTGTAGTGCAGCGCAATATAGTGTAGCATACTGTAGTTATTCGCATTCGAACGAGTTTTTCTTAGTCCAAATTCGATTCGAACCTAAAATTATAGATTTGAATAATTCAGCAGTTCAACCACATACGCTCTTTTGTCATTAAAATGTTTGAAACAGCAGCAGCAATTAGCCCAATTTAGCTGCAATTTCTGCACAAAATTTTTAATGGACTAATAGTGGTTTCACTGCAGAACAAAATCAAGTACTGTGCATGATTTGTGTAAGATAGCTTTTTACCAGTGATTCGAAAACTCGTTCGGAAATCTTTCAAACTCGAATTCGATTCGAACTCGAAATACTGAAAATCCGTTCGATTCGAATTCAAATGTCATGAACTCGATTTGATTCGAATTCGCATTCTGATAGAGATGCCCACACCTACCGGTTATAGCAAATATTAAATGCTGATCTTGCATATTAGCGAACAAAGCAATTGTGGCTGTATCAGTTGCTGACCTGGCGTAGCATCAAACATAGCATATTCGCCAAACACATGTATAATACATATTTTACCTTCAGCACCAGACTTATCAGCTATCTTGTTCCATTGCACTGTTATTTATCTTTATTGCTAAAGTTTTTAGCATTGTAAGCCCTGCTAAAAATGGCGTCATATAAATGAAAAAAGTCATATTGCAAAATCTTAAAGTATCAATCTATTTCGACATTCTGTTTTAAATTTCATCAATTTATACTGTGCTTACGAGTTCACCACGTGCACATACTTGTGCTACTAGCCGGCATGAATCGATCATTTTATTCTAACTACTACGATTAATTGATCAAAATTTCTCATAAGTGGTAGCACTATCTTTAATGATGGGCACTTGCATAGTAAGTTATCAGAAGCTCAGTTTGATATCTACGAACAGGCTTCGGGAGAGAATGATTGGTCGTTTTCATTAAATTGTTTTGCAGTCTCCAATTGGCTGTAGTTTATTCAATCTAATAATAATAGGC
The DNA here is from genome assembly GCA_030141605.1 of Tubiluchus corallicola. NCBI lineage: Eukaryota > Metazoa > Priapulida > Priapulimorpha > Priapulimorphida > Tubiluchidae > Tubiluchus > Tubiluchus corallicola. Next base: position 8,532 of record JAQGDQ010001898.1, read on the forward strand.
CTGCAATAAAATAAATACTTAAACAATGGCATTTAAAAATAATACTATCAATGTTTACGTAAGTGACTGTGCTCTCTTGAAGTTTCAGTTTGAGTTACAGCCGAACACAATTTTTACGAATTGTTACTATTTTGAAAATATCATTGAATAATTCTTATCATTAGAATTAATCGCCAATTGCTATTGCAATAAGTACTTGTTTTATTTAACAATAAAAACATTATTATTATTATTATAAAATATTTTATTATTTCAAAAAAGTTGCCACGAAGATATTGAGCCAGTCACTGTCCAGCTCGCCATCGGTTCTCAACTGTCCTTGAAACATTTCGAGTTTTAAGAAGGCTTCCCGCATTGCCGTAGTCTGTCAGTTGTCAACAAGTTCACGTAGTTCTGCCACTCAACAGAGTTCTTTACTTTTTTGTTTTTTGGTAACCGGATATTGTTCGCTTTTTCAAGCCAAATTGACTGGAACCGTTACTAATGCGCAAAAAGGTATGTGTAGTCTTCTAATCAGCCTACGTTAACGTTGTAGTTTGAAACGTTTTGAACTGTTACTTAGTCCTACTGCAATAACTTGTACTGCGTAGGATGTTCGCGCTTGCTCGACAGCCCGTTATGCGCCGGGGTGCCGTGTAGAAACGCTTTGTCGTGTACTACAGCACCGCTTATCTTGCCACATGCTGTGTACAGTGAGGCGGTACTGGTACACAGAGATATCTGCAAGCACGAATGTATCACGTAGTGTTGTCATGTGCGGGCTAAAGTATGTCATTTGGATTGCTCACATTTTCATGACTGAGAAAGTTTTTATTACTTGTCGATATTCGGTAATTTATGGCAAAACGTATTCAGAGATTACTAGATTACATGTCTTCTCTTGTGTGTTTGTGCCTGTTTTGGTAGTGCTTCAATGGTACTATTCACCCAATGTGCAGTGTTATGAAAAATTGCTTTCTCGGTAAGTGTACAACAACTTAGATTTCAATGAGTGCTAGACGTTCATTTTTTTACTAATTATCGGCGATTCGAGAAGTGTGGTAGAGCTGTAAAACTTTGCAATTTGTAAATGAGCCTAATACATGAATCAACTGATCGCTTTCCTAACTAGCAATTAAAGCAGGTGGATTTCTGCTTCACATTTTGTGCAATAGATGGCAGCAGCTGCATCCTATGTGCGAACCATCTTTGTCAGCATTTTCTACATCGTCTTTCTATCATTGGTGGTTTTCAGTTTCAGTGATTTGCCTTATATATACCAGTTGTCATGTCAGCCTGCAGAAAATATTTTTTCCGCTAAATGCTCAGTGCTTGGCAGCCTTGCCTACATCTTCAAAAATGAGGATTCTCTCTTTTAGCAAAACCGGACCCAATCTTAAACTGTAGGTCAAAACAATTTACTTTTTAAAGGGACAGGGAGCATTGAAAAGAAACATACTATTTTTTCAAAAATAACTTACGTGAAAGAATTATTTCCACACAAATACAATTTCACGTTCGCACCACGTGTTCTTCGCTGTTACATGTTTTTCGCCATTTGCTAGTTAGATGGGCACTAGCGCCTGCATTGCAAAAATGCACAAAAACAAGTGATCTACGTCTCAGTTCAGATGTGTTAGTTTGTGACGAACTACACACGTTCGACAGCTCATGGGTGAGCACAGTGGTAAATTTGAAATTTGAATTTTTAGCTTAAAACTTGCCTAGTTTTAGTACGACACACTGAATCTCTTACACTAGCACTGTACTTCAATTTTCGCTTTTGCAAATACGCGCAACACGTTTGTGGAATATTTTTGCTGCTGACAATTATGTTAGTTTGTGATGTCATTAATACATGGGCTCGACTGCTGTTAATTAATTTTCCGTTCTATTATTTAATTATCAGAAACGCTTTTGCAGTATTAATCATGTTAAACTGTTTACTTTTTATCGGACTTGAAAATGGGGTAGTATATGAAAAATCATCCTGTCTTCCTTTAAACTTTTAATAAGTATTACTAAAATTGATAAGGACACCTTATACGTGCACATTTACGCCCTAAGGCCAACGTAATGGTTGAATTAATGACCATGTTTACCTACAGAACTTATAATTGCCTATAATAAGAACTTTCTAGTAGAAGTGGCTAGACAAGCACCATTCTACGAGGATCACATTTCTTTATGTTACTATATTAGCAACACTAACGTTCTTTTCACAAAAAAGGCTCAAACAATTTAGTATTTCCACTTGGGAATGAGAGGCAAATTAAAATCAAGTGTATAAAACAGTCTAGATAGATAAAACAATCAGGTAGAACAGATTCCACGTGTACGTGAGTGACTTCTGTTGTTCTACTGAAAATTTCATTGTCTAATCATCCATCGAAAATTTCCACTAAAAACTAAGTCTATTATTATTCCTTGAAGGCTGCAAAACTTATACAACTGACATAGCTAACATTTTTCACACGCGGTCAACCTCGGATATAAGGGACACCTCGGGATTCGGAAAAAACCGTCCCTTATATCCGATGTCCCACTTATAGCCGAAGTTGAGTCAGACCGTGGGTGTATCTAGACCTGTACTTTTCTGTACTTGTACACATATTTTTATGGATTATTGCTACACATTCAGTGCAAACGGTATGTAGGAAGCTCCTTCAGTGATGCGAGATGTATGTGACCGTGGAAACCGAGCTGTTCGAAGGCCGAGCTTACGAAAAATTCAGGTTAAAAATCGATCAATTTCACTTTGATCATAGGGTCCCTTATATGCGAGGTAATTTACCTGGGTTTCTATTATGCGGGACCTGAAGATGTCGTCCCTTATAACCGAAAGTCCCTTACATACGAAGATTTTTACATAGGAAAAACATTACGAAAAATCTGGACCGGTGTTGGTGGTCCCTTATAAGCGAGTACCTTATACCCGAGGTTGACTGTATACTGAAAAAAACCTTAGTTCACAGAACTCTTGCTTCGTGAAAATGTAGTGTATTGAATGTAAAATTGCATGGGCCAATCAGAGCTCAGTTTTTTAGGCCAATTCTCTCGAGCGTGTAACCTGTTCTCGTAGATTCGAGGGCAGTGCGTTCTCGGCCATGTTCGGCTTCGGATTCATTTTGTTTTTCTCTTCTTGGTTGCTGTTATTAAAGTCAGTCGTGATTCAGTCATTTTTGGTTTAACCCCTTGGTTTGCATCTCGACTCAACGCGTAAGTGTCAGCTATAAACTGTTGCTAAGTGTTTCATTTTACTGTTTTTCTTTCTCTTCTTTCTTTTTATAATTTTCTTTAGTTAATTATGAATCCTCGCTATCATAGCTATCAATTGCTATCAATATAACGGGTTTCAACTTCCACATTGTGCATCTGATCTTAATTACACAGGCTCAACTTTCATCTACCCCCCACCCCTGACTCCATAAAACGATTAAAAATGTAAAATTTTTAAAAAAATTATGTAATGTAATACGTGTTATGTCAGTTTTGTAATGTCAAACGTATAAATAATGTAAATGTAATGAGTGAAATTTATGTAATGTAAAGCATGTTTCTGTTAATTGTGTCATGTCAAATGTGTATATAGTGTAAAATATGTCATGTAAAATTTAATGTACTTTTGTAATATTGTTTTGTAAAAATATTTTAATATTGTGTTTGTAAATATGTTCATTTATTGTATATAATTAGCTCCTAGTTTTGCACTTTAGTTTTTTTAATATGCACTGGACGCATTTGTCTTGAACAGTTTTGTTATTTTAACATTACGCTGAGGCTTACTCAATTTTATTATAATGAGTGAACCATTTTAATGACAAATAAAAAATTTATATAAATATATATATATATATATATATATATATATATATATATATATATATATATATATATATATGTAGACGGCATCACAGTATTATGGTGTTATTTACTTCAACATCTGGTGGCATTAATTACATAAAGTAATGTATGATAACTAAAATGTACCACTTTTTCATACACAAATATTCACAGTACTTTCATGCGTCCAAGCCTTTAATTTACACGCTCATAAGGTCGCCATTTAAATAGACAAACTAATTTAAAGACAACACGTATTTTAGAAATTTCATCGTTTATCGAAATCGTATCGCAAATTTTTGTATCAGTGCCCATCACTTATTTGTTTACATTTGTATGTTACCTAAATTTGAATTTTAGATAAATTTCTATTTATACTTTGTTGCCATGGCAATTTTAATACGGCTTGCCTTTCTGCTTAGCTTAATTATGCAGCACTCGAAAGCTGATGTCCTTCTTGATATTGATGGTTGCGGCGAGGACTGAACCTAGCGCTTTTTCGAGGCTAATCCTCTAAGATGAGATGCGGCGTTCCAGCTTTCACAACTCTCTCTCTCAACTGTGTAAAAGTAATATAACTGTTTCAATATTCTGTTGATAGATGGCGCCACAAGGGCAAAATTATTACTGAGCAAGTGCTGATAAAGGGTTATTTATTTTTAGTATTAATTTGGAGTGACAGTGTTATCACCAACTCTTATCGTAAATTACCTGTTTCAACAGGTGTAGTAATTAAGCTAACATTCACAGTAAGGCAGTGTAAACACCTGTGCATCCATTTTCTATGTATTCCTCTTAGCTCTTACTTGTGAGGTATTAGGAAGGTAATCAGATGGTGTAATTGACGTAATAATGTAGACACTCTCAAATTATTTATTTTGCTAATTTCTCTTGTTTGAAAACTAATAAATAAGTAGGACAGTAGTTAGTTCATTTTGCAGCATTTTGTACATTAAATTGTGTGTATATATTTTTTAAATTGATCAAAGATGGCAGCACCATACAGTTCTCTCTTCTAATTTCTCCTTATTGAAAACTAATAAATAAGTTGGACAGTGATTAGTTCATTTTGCAGCATTTTGTACATTAAATTTTGTGTATATTTTCTTAAATCGACCAAAGATGGCAGCACCATGCGTATAGCTTAGTAAACACAAGGACTTGCCTTTGCGAAGTGGCTGTAACTGTAATTTTTAATTTACGGATTTATTTGCTTATTGGTCAATGTTAGTGTATTTAAGATAGATGAGTAAAATACAACTTAATGCTGATAATTTATTTTAATTAATTAGCCTTTTTAATATGCACCTTACTTATCTTGCACAGTTCACACCGGTCGGAAAGGTGTAATGTTTAATTTTTTCATTTAATTTTCATCACATCAATTTGAATAATAAATACAGTCTAATTTGTTGAAGAAATAAGGTGTCGAAAAATTGTGAATCAGTCGGGACTTGAACTCGATATCTTGCAGACGTGGAGATGTTTGTAAATTTCGAAATTTTTTTCTGCGATGTTTGCGATTTCTACTCGTGGGAATTTTGTTATTTTTCGTTTGTTTAGCGCGACTTATTTTACTTAAGTAAAAATATTTTACTTATTTTTAAACTTTTTAAATTTGGATTCTAGTACTAACAATTTAATTCTAGAACAAATCTATTCCGTTTAAGAATTTTCAAAAAAAAAAAATTATTTAACAAATTATTTAAAATGCAAATTTCATTATTAAATTTTGATCTAAATTAAACATGGAGTGATTTTAATTGTTCAGTTTTTAATTGTTTAGGTTTTCAACGATGTTTCATCTGTTGTTGGGAGATTTGTAATTAATGTAGCAGATTTTTGAGACGCTCGGTTTACTGTTCCTTATATTAAAAAATAACATATAATATTATTTAACATAAGCTTGCTATAAAATATGATATGTCAGGTTTAGACTGTCAGCTCTTGTAATTTATTTTTAAATTTTAAATTCAAATTTTAACTGTAGTTGTATCAATTTTTAGAATGGAGTTGTTTCAGCAGTATTAGTTCAAATTCTTATCACATTTTTTCTGCCAGAACAGATTTTTTTAAACTATCGTAGCAAGACTGAAGTACTAAACTACAGGAAACATATAATTAATGTGCAAATAATAAATAATATATATTATTATATTAAATGTTTACAATTAATATATTAGTAGAATATTGGTTGACTAATGCAATTCGTTTATACGAAACACTATAATGTAGAAAACATATTTATATAATGTAAATGCAAAAGTTTTTTACATCTGTATTTTAAACAGTGGAAGTTTATGTATTCTACCCCAAGAATACTTTTTAAGGCTTTTTATGCTAAAGGTAAATTGAAAAACAGAGAAAATCAAGCTTACCTTCCAAAAGAACCGTTTAATTCCAATTTCAGGCAAGTGTAATGAGTGAGTAACTGCAGTGAGTGTTTAGCTATAAAGTTAAGCGTTTAGCAAGGCAAGTGAGTAAGCTTGTGTGAGCCTCGGGGGTCAACAAATGACTTGTTAGACTTTTGTGAGCTTACAGAGACAGCAAATGACTAATTGGACTTGTGTGAGCATAAGGAGTCAACAAATGACTCGTTAGACTTTTGTGAGCATACAGAGACAGCAAGTGAATAGTTGGACTTGTGTGAGCCTAAGGAGTCAGCAAATGACTCGTTAGACTTTTGTGAGCATACAGAGACAGCAAATGAATAGTTGGACTTGTGTGAGCCTAAGGAGTCAGCAAATGACTCGTTAGACTTTTGTGAGCATACAGAGACAGCAAATGAATAGTTGGACTTGTGTGAGCCTAAGGAGTCAGCAAATGACTCGTTAGACTTTTGTGAGCATACAGAGACATTATTGGAAAGTTGGAAAGGATTAATTTCACAGCTTCTGGCACCTCTTGGTCTTACAGATGACACAAAACAAAATGGCGACCAACAACCTATTTTCAGTTCGTCTAGTTTTCAAGAGAAAATATCTCAGAAGTAGAATTACACTGACAAGAAATGGACAAAGAGAAAAGAGACATTATTGGAAAGGGCTAATTTCACAGCTTCTGGCAACTCTTAGCTAAAACAAAATGGCGACCAACAACCTATTTTCGGTTCGTCTGCATTTCAAGAGAAAATATCTAAGAAAAAGAATTACACTGGCAAGAAATGGACAAAGAGAAAAGAGACATTATTGGAAAGGGTTAATTTCACAGCTTCTGGCACCTCTTAGCCTTACAGATGACCCAAAACAAAATGGCGACCAACAACCTATTTTCAGTTCGTCTAGTTTTCAAGAGAAAATATCTCAGAAGTAGAATTACACTGGCAAGAAATGGACAAAGAGAAAAGAGACATTATCGGAAAGGGTTAATTTCATCGCTGTTTGTATTGCGGTTTGTCAATTTCGGTGTAACAACACAGACACAATAATTTCCTGCAACCACACAGCAACGTAATGTTTTCTCATCAGCTGCCAGGCTATTTGTTTTAACGTATCTGTAAAAATAATAGCATCGCTGGCGCTTGGAAAATGTGTCAACATTCTGGCGCTTAGTCCGTGGCTATGTGTACACGAATGCCATACCAATGAACTACGTTGTTTGCCCATCTATGCGGGCGCTTCTAATTTGAAATAGAAAGTGTTGTTTGCCGAGACAAATTAGACTGTTATCTTTAAATCAAAACGTATTTATCGCGAAAATATTACAAGCCATCATTATACCTGATGAAAGGAAAGGTCTACAGAAAGAGGGCCTGGCTGTCGTGACGTTAAAGTGTCGCTGCAACCGACATTGGCAGGTTTATCAGACTGTTTTTGAAGTTGCGATGTTCGTGTTAAGCAGATGAAATCAATGGATAAAAACATGGTCTAACTTTGCAATCTGTATTTTACTCAAAATCATAGTCTCATAGTCAATCCACATTGGTTTAACTTTGCAATCTGTATTTTACTCAAAATCATAGTCTCATAGTCAATCCACATTGGTTTAACTTTGCGATCTGTATTTTACTCAAAATCATAGTCTCATTGTCAATCCACATATACACAAAAATTGTAAACATAATCAACAGTAGTAAACAAAAGTTAAAGTAAATCCATCAGCCAATATATCATGGCACCTGAGTCAAAACCTTATTATAACCACACAACAGCTTAAGCCTATTGCTTGTCTTCTCATCTTGCTACCAAGTGTGAAAAACTACTACATTCACAGAGAAGCCCAGTAACCCAGTTCCATACAAACATATAACAGTAGCAAGTACATACTTATATTGGAAACTTCCAAGTGTACAAACAGATGTCAGCACTGACTTAGTGGTAATGAAAAACTAAAGTTTAAAACTACAAATCAAAATTATTGATAAACTGTAAATTAAATGCTCGCATCTGCGACACCGCTAACCTGATCATTTACTGTACTTTGTACCAAATTACCTATAAAAAATTATCCGTCTTTTTTTTGTTTATTTTGGTACTGGTGTCCCATACCTCCCCGCATCTCAAAAGGAAAACTGGACAATAGATTGGACTCAATCTCATTTTGATTTAGTGTCGAAAATATGGACCTTCTTGCCTATGAAACTGAGCGAGCGAACACAGCGATCACTTACGTCACAAACTAACTACAGTTTGTGCAATGGTGGACATCTTCCCTGTAATCTAGCACGTTTGCGAAGATTGCTGATGTGATGTCACGAAAATGAGCTCTAGATCACACTGACATCACAGGCGAACACTGCTTATTACGGTACCACACCTATTTGTCTGCCATGCGAATGTGACAAAAGTGTCATTACCAGTCTTAGTGCATTCGCTGAGGCGCGCGTAGCTTTGAAAGTTTGTGCTCACACATGTCCAACTAGATATATACTTAGTCCCTATGCTCACACATGTCCAACTAGATATATACTTAGTCCCTATGCTCACACATGTCCAACTAGATATATGCTACTTCCTATGCTCACACATGTCCAACTAGATATATGCTGACTTCCTATGCTCACACATGTCCAACTAGATATATGCTACTTCCTATGTTCACACATGTCCCACTAGATATATGCTGACTTGCTATGCTCACATATGTCCAACTAGATATATGCTACTTGCTATGCTCACACATGTCCAACTAGATATATGCTACTTCCTATGTTCACATATGTCCAACTAGATATATGCTACTTCTTATGCTCACATATGTCCAACTAGATATATGCTACTTCCTATGCTCACACATGTTCAACTAGATATATGCTACTTCCTATGCTAACACATGTCCAACTAGATATATGCTACTTCCTATGTTCACATATGTCCAACTAGATATATGCTACTTCTTATGCTCACACATGTCCAACTAGATATATGCTACTTCCTATGCTCACACATGTCCAACTAGATATATGCTACTTCCTATGCTCACATATGTCCAACTAGATATATGCTACTTCTTATGCTCACACATGTCCAACTAGATATATGCTACTTCTTATGCTCACACATGTCCAACTAGATATATGCTAGTCCCTATGCTCACATGGGTCTAACTTGCAGACTCCCCACATTCATACGAGTCCAACTATTCATTTGCTGTCTCTGTATGCTCACAAAAGTCTAACGAGTCATTTGCTGACTCCTTAGGACGAGTCCAACTATTCATTTGCTGTCTCTGTATGCTCACAAAAGTCTAACGAGTCATTTGCTGACTCCTTAGGCTCACACAAGTCCAACTATTCATTTGCTGTCTCTGTATGCTCACAAAAGTCTAACGAGTCATTTGCTGACTCCTTAGGCTCACACAAGTCCAACTATTCACTTGCTGTCTCTGTATGCTCACAAAAGTCTAACGAGTCATTTGTTGACTCCTTATGCTCACACAAGTCCAATTAGTCATTTGCTGTCTCTGTAAGCTCACAAAAGTCTAACAAGTCATTTGTTGACCCCCGAGGCTCACACAAGCTTACTCACTTGCCTTGCTAAACGCTTAACTTTATAGCTAAACACTCACTGCAGTTACTCACTCATTACACTTGCCTGAAATTGGAATTAAACGGTTCTTTTGGAAGGTAAGCTTGATTTTCTCTGTTTTTCAATTTACCTTTAGCATAAAAAGCCTTTATATTGTATAAATATGTTTTCTACATTATAGTGTTTCGTATAAACAAATTGCATTGGTCAACCAATATTCTACTAATATATTAATTGTAAACATTTAATATATTATCATATATATATATTATTTATTATTTGCACATTAATTATATGTTTCCTGTAGTTTAGTACTTCAGTCTCACTATAGTTTAAAAAAAATCAGTTCTGGCAGAAAAAATGTGATAAGAATTTGAACTAATACTGATGAAACAACTCCATTCTAAAAATTGATACAACTACAGTTAAAATTTGAATTTAAAATTTAAAAATAAATTACAAGAGCTGACAGTCTAAACCTGACATATCATATTTTATAGCAAGCTTATGTTAAATAATATTATATGTTATTTTTTAATATAAGGAACAGTAAACCGAGCGTCTCAAAAATCTGCTACATTAATTACAAATCTCCCAACAACAGATGAAACATCGTTGAAAACCTAAACAATTAAAAACTGAACAATTAAAATCACTCCATGTTTAATTTAGATCAAAATTTAATAATGAAATTTGCATTTTAAATAATTTGTTAAATAATTTTTTTTTTGAAAATTCTTAAACGGAATAGATTTGTTCTAGAATTAAATTGTTAGTACTAGAATCCAAATTTAAAAAGTTTAAAAATAAGTAAAATATTTTTACTTAAGTAAAATAAGTCGCGCTAAACAAACGAAAAATAACAAAATTCCCACGAGTAGAAATCGCAAACATCGCAGAAAAAAATTTCGAAATTTACAAACATCTCCACGTCTGCAAGATATCGAGTTCAAGTCCCGACTGATTCACAATTTTTCGACACCTTATATCTTCAACAAATTAGACTGTATTTATTATTCAAATTGATGTGATGAAAATTAAATGAAAAAATTAAACATTACACCTTTCCGACCGGTGTGAACTGTGCAAGATAAGTAAGGTGCATATTAAAAAGGCTAATTAATTAAAATAAATTATCAGCATTAAGTTGTATTTTACTCATCTATCTTAAATACACTAACATTGACCAATAAGTAAATAAATCCGTAAATTAAAAATTACAGTTACAGCCACTTCGCAAAGGCAAGTCCTTGTGTTTACTAAGCTATACGTATGGTGCTGCCATCTTTGGTCGATTTAAGAAAATATACACAAAATTTAATGTACAAAATGCTGCAAAATGAACTAATCACTGTCCAACTTATTTATTAGTTTTCAATAAGGAGAAATTAGAAGAGAGAACTGTATGGTAGAGCTGTAAAACTTTGCAATTTGTAAATGAGCCTAATACATGAATCAACTGATCGCTTTCCTAACTAGCAATTGAAGCAGGTGGATTTCTGCTTCACATTTTGTGCAATAGATGGCAGCAGCTGCATCCTATGTGCGAACCATCTTTGTCAGCATTTTCTACATCGTCTTTCTATCATTGGTGGTTTTCAGTTTCAGTGATTTGCCTTATATATACCAGTTGTCATGTCAGCCTGCAGAAAATATTTTTTCCGCTAAATGCTCAGTGCTTGGCAGCCTTGCCTACATCTTCAAAAATGAGGATTCTCTCTTTTAGCAAAACCGGACCCAATCTTAAACTGTAGGTCAAAACAATTTACTTTTTAAAGGGACAGGGAGCATTGAAAAGAAACATACTATTTTTTCAAAAATAACTTACGTGAAAGAATTATTTCCACACAAATACAATTTCACGTTCGCACCACGTGTTCTTCGCTGTTACATGTTTTTCGCCATTTGCTAGTTAGATGGGCACTAGCGCCTGCATTGCAAAAATGCACAAAAACAAGTGATCTACGTCTCAGTTCAGATGTGTTAGTTTGTGACGAACACACACGTTCGACACCAACACAAAAAAAAAAACAAAACCCAAACAACACACAACACAACACACCAACCGCTTTCGCAAATACGCGCAACACTCGTCGAATATTTTTAATACTGAAAATTATGTTAGTTTGTGATGTCATCAATACATGGGCTCGACCGCCGTTAATTAATTTTCCAATCTATAATATAATTATCAGAAACGCTTTTTCAGTATTAATCATTAAAATGTATACTTTTTATCGTACTTGAAAATGGAGTAGTAAATTAAAAATCATCCTGCCTTCCTTTAAACTTTTAATAAGTATTACTAAAATTGATAAGGACACCTTATACGTGCACATTTACGCCCTAAGGCCAACGTAATGGTTGAATTAATGACCATGTTTACCTACAGAACTTATAATTGCCTATAATAAGAACTTTCTAGTAGAAGTGGCTAGACAAGCACCATTCTACGAGGATCACATTTCTTTATGTTACTATATTAGCAACACTAACGTTCTTTTCACAAAAAAGGCTCAAACAATTTAGTATTTCCACTTGGGAATGTAAACAAATAAGTGATGGGCACTGATACAAAAATTTGCGATACGATTTCGATGCGATTTTAATTTCTAAAATACATGCTGTCTTTAAACTAGTTTATATATTTAAATGGTGACCTTACCAGTGTGTAAATTAAAAGTTTGCACTCATGAAAGTATTGTGAATTTTTGTACATGAAAAAGTGGTACATTTTAGTTGCTATACATTAGTTTATGTAATTAGTACCACCAGATATTGAAGTAAATAACACCATAATACTATGATACCGTCTACATATATATATATATATATATATATATATATATATATATATATATATATATATATATATATATTTATATAAATTTTTTATTTGTCATTAAAATGGTTCACTCATTATAATAAAATTGAGTAAGCCTCAGCGTAATGTTAAAATAACAAAACTGTTCAAGACAAATGCGTCCAGTGCAGACTAAAAAAACTAAAGTGCAAAACTAAGGCCTAATTATATACAATAAATGAACATATTTACAAACATAATACTAAAATATTTTTACAAAACAATATTACAAAATACATTAAATTTTACATGACATATTTTACACTATATACACATTTGACATGACACAATTAACAGAAACATGCTTTACATTACATAAATTTCACTCATTACATTTACACTATTTATACATTTGACATTACAAAACTGACATAACACGTATTACATTACATTTTTTTAAAAATTCTTACATTTTTAATCGTTTTATGGAGTCAGGGGCGGGGGTAGATGAAAGTTGAGCCTGTGTAATTAGTATCAGATGCACAATGTGGAAGTTGAAACCCGTTATATTGATAGCAATTGATAGCTATGATAGCGAGGATTCATAATTAACTAAAGAAAATTATAAAAAGAAAGAAGAGAAAGAAAAACAGTTAATAGTA
>JAQGDQ010002059.1:0-16269 GCA_030141605.1 Tubiluchus corallicola
CTAATATACCAGAGAGGACAGGGCAAAAAATACAAAAACATATAACTTTACTGAATAGATAGACTGGCTGCAAGCAAAACTAGTTAATTCCAATTCATGTTTCAATTTATAAAGCTTTGTTAGAAAAACACAATGCAGACCAGCTCATGTTGCGCAAAGCGCACGTTCAAGCGAGTTCACACGTGACAAAAATTTTATAAAAGTTATCAATTAGAACAAAATAATCTATAAAAATCAACGGACGGTAAAAAAAACACTAAAAAGTCTTAGTTAATTTAGCTAACTTTTGCTGATACCTAACAATACAATACTTATATTACTTTAACAATACTTGTCAATAATACCAGACTGAAGCAGTGCATTGTCTTCGACTTAGCAATCAAGATTAGAGCAATTAATTCTCTCATTTAGTAAAATATCAACAAAAACAAAACGGTTTGCCTTCACTCTTGAGTTCAGGATACTTTAAACAAAATCAATAGTGGGATATATGCAAAAATATTTCAATAAATTATACATATTATAATAATATATTATAAATAAATTAGAATTAACTAGTTTTACTTACAACAAAATTACCCTTTCATTAAAATCATTTATGTTTTTGGATTTTTGCCGTCTTCTCTGACATATTAATCTCTGATTTTCCACTTTCGAGCGTTTAATCTGGCATTTCTATTTCACTTGTAACTTATATATCAACTTTTCTTAGTGAAACTTTTTTTACTAAGTCATTTTCCCCAGTACATAGCACTTGTGTATTGTAAATATTGTTAAAGTAAGATAAGTATTGTATTGTTAGGTATCAGCAAAAATTAGCTAAATTAACTGACTTTTTAGTGTTTTTTTATCGTCCGTTGATTTTTATAGATTATTTTGTTCTAATTAATAATTTTTATAAAATTTTTGTCATGTGTGAACTCGCTTGAACATGCGCTTTGTGCAACATGACCAGGTCTGCATTGTGTTTTTCTAACAAAGCCTTATAAATTGAAACATGAATTGGAATTAACTAGTTTTGCTTGCAGCCAGTCTATCTATTCATTAAAGTTATATGTTTTTGTATTTTTGCCCTGTCCTCTCTGGTATATTAGTGAAAGAGTGTAAATAATTTTCTTCTGTGAGGTAGAATTCAGAGATTTTAATGAACTATAGTTTTAATTTCATTAATTAAAGTCATACTAGTTTAATTCACCTCACTGAGAATTTTAAAAATTTAAAAAATAATTTTCGTTATCTTAATCTGTGCTGAAATGCAGCGAGTGGTTTCTTTCTGATGGCTTTTTTTGTTTGCAAAGGAAGAGAAAATGAAGGTAAGGGCATGTTTGAACATGTTTGTTTGTTTAAATTCATTGTAAATATGCTGTTGTTTGTATTATTATTATAGATAAATCCTTTACCAAATTAAATGTAAGTTTTAATAACGTAATTAAAACATACATAATTAACATAACATATTCTTATAGAAGAATTCTTATAGATATAGTTTTATTATTATAGATAAATCTTTCGCCAAATGAAATGTAAGTTATAATGACGTTATTAAAACATACATAATTAACATAACGTAATATTTTAATTCATCAAAGTGTCGTTTCACACTTTATAATTATTTATCTGTTTATTTGTTTTTTGGCATTTTTTAATTCATTTTTCATTAGCTTATTACGTTTGTGTGTGTGTGTGTGTGTGTGTGTGTGTGTGTGTGTGTGTGTGTGTGTGTGTGTGTGTGTGTGTGTGTGCGTGCGTGCGTGTGTGGCACACGATGGTACACATTACAATATTTTTGCACATAAATACATTTAAACTTTTTAAAACTATCAACTCGATCCTCCCGCAAAGCTTTAACTTCAACAAAATTGTCGCTTTCGGCTTTTCAATGGCATGTTTTGAAAAAAACACGCGTTAAAAAGCCACATATAAAATAAATTTTGAGCCATTAAAATAACAGTTGCCGCATTTATCCACAATGAAATGTTTTCGTTTAACCCAAGGCGGTGCAAAACTGGTTTTAATTTCTTGAAAAAACACCTCCCACTGGGAAAACATGGTTTAGAATGAGATAGGTTACAAATTTGAGGGTGCTTACATTTCAATAGGAAGGTGTTGAAATATAGAAAATTGGTTAAGGTAGGCGAAGCAGACTATGGACTTTTGCACCATAATCAAAAATTCCTCTCAAGTTCAAAAGAGGTGCTGAGAAAAATTATGGCACAAACGTACGATTATTAATTTTTTATCAAACTAAGTTTGACTGAAGGGAAGAAAATGCGAGAAAAGTTGGATTGTATCTGGGTTTGAACCAAAAATGTTTAGGTCCCGATCTCTGCCATGACAATTAGACCAACATGGCTTTTTGAGAGCAGGTCTTAATTCAGTCATTGTAGCTCGGTAATGATTCTAATTCCTCCAAGTGTCATCTTACTAATCAAGAGTGCTTATTAACGACAGTGATTATTCAACGTAGAGTAATTAACACAACTGGTTTCAAAGAATTAATAATTGTCTTCATACCACCATGAATTCTTACTGATAAAAATATATAACATATTCAATTCTGAATTAACATTAAAATGTATAAATATGGTAAACAATTTACATCTTACATTTTAATGTTAATTCAGAATTGAATATGTTATATATTTTTATCAGTAAGAATTCATGGAGGTATGAAGACAATTATTAATTCTTTGAAACCAGTTGTGTTAATTACTCTACGTTGTTGAATAATCACTCTTGATTAGTAAAATGACACTTGGAGGAATTAGAAACTTGATTAGTATGATAAAATTGTATAAATATGGTAAAAAAAATTTACATCTTACAATTTTATCGTACTAATCAAGTTTTAATCTTTTTACCGGCATTTTTAATTTATTTGCACCTACTTATGTTTATATTGTACTAACCATATACTATGTATTCTGTACTTTTAGCAGTAATTTTACTTTCTGTACATTGTCGATATGTTTTACGATGTATTTAATGGACATATAAGTCTCTTGACTTCAGTTCATAGATGTATTATGAATAAAAAAAATAAATAAAAAATCTTATATTCTAGAGCTGCTTGTTTACAAATACCCTAATTATAAAAACTTTATTAAAATTTTACAGTATTAGGTATATAAGTATATAGTATACACTTTTGCCAAAAATTGTCTGCACAATGCAAAACTTGTCCTCAGCTAACAAACAAAAAACAAAAATTTTGAACTATTTTTAATATTTTGTAAAATTTCAGCACTCTTATTTCGAAATTGTTTACTCAAGCTAGCTTTACAATTGAAATACTTACGTTAATTTTTACATTTTAACAGAACACGACATTGTGAACTTTTTTATTCGCATTTTCTCTCCAACTCATAACAAAATTCTACATATAATAAATTTTAAATGTTTTAAGAAGCAAAAACTTTGCTTCCCTAATCAAGAAAATTATACCAAACAGTAAAATTATTAAATGATGAAAGTAACTATTTTATACAATTTTTATAAAATTTTTAACTAAGATATGTCCAAACACTCGATGAGTGAGAGTACAAAGCAATAGAAAAAATGCAATGCTGGCAGATAGCAAATTTTAGCAACGAAATGAAATTGAAATTTAGAGAAATTACTTCATTTAACAAAAATAATTTCACTTTAAAGCAAGACGCACTGCCACTAATAAGAAAATTATATATTAACGTGCTAAAAAGTAACGTACAAGTGTACAAATCCACCTGTTTAAATATTAAAAAAATAATTTTCAAATATTTTATGTATTTTCACATTTTTTTTGGCATAAGAACACGGTTCCAGCAAATATGAAAGAATGGTTTTAAAGTAACTGAACGAGGGACCAATTGAAATTCGCACCGGCGTCGAGCCAGTTATTGTAACGCCTTCGAACGGGTTAAGAGGCGTGGTTGAAAATGCGAAAAATTTCATACGAATGAAAGACATTAAAATGTCAAGTGAAACCAGTTTGTTAAATTATTTGACACGAGTTTTATTGATGTAACTTCGGTCCATTAAGCTACTGAATGCGTATTTGTACAACCGAGTTAAACTTTAACCCTTTACGATAAAAATCGCTAGTGCAAACAAAAAATTGTAAAAATTTCAGTTAAGTCAAATAACAAGTGTGTAAAAAAACAAATAATACTATTACAAAATGTAGCAGTATGTCAAAAAAATTAATTTGGAAATTTTAACTGTATAATAGGTAAGTTTTCTTAATGTTAGGAAAATTAATATAATAAAGTTTGGATTTGGCGCAGAAAAATAGAAGAAAAAACATTAAAGCAAAGAAGATTAATAAAATTCAACGGAGTAATAATTTTGTAGCTTAAAAAAATTGATTTGCGTATTAATGAAATTACAAAATATTAAGTTGTACAAGTACTTATAACATTGAAAAATACTTGAAAAATGCAACCTGGTGCTATAACAATGCAACTATTGATGAGTCCTTCATTAAATAATTCCTTATCATTTCTTAATTATTATTTTTTTCTAATATAAAGTTACAATTTCAACTCATTAAATAATTTCTTATCATTTCTTAATGATTAATTTTTTTCTAATATAAAGTTACAATTCGAATTTAGGGATCAGATAATATTTTTCAAAAACACAAAGTCAATATTTAGGACTACATTTTTAAGAATTTAAGCCAAGAGCTTTTTTAAAGAGAAAGAAATGGTTTAATGCCATAAGAAATATTCGATGCTTTGCAGTTATACAATAAATTGTTGCAAATTTTAATTTTAACTCTTAATGTTGTATGCAATAAAGTTCAAGTGCAAGAGATTACGGAGACAGGTGTTGTGCAATAATTCGCGTACAACAAATTGCCGGCTTTAATGCGTATTTTAATCACTGTTGACATCACAATTTAATTTTATGACAGCCAGGTTCTGAATAGTACAGGTGTCACTAAACGGCTTTAAAAAGACTTAAATATTTAATGGTGCCGATTTAGTCCTGCACAAATGCCACCTGCCAAGTGAGAGGTTTAACGCATAATGGGCTTTTTAATATTTTTCTGAATCAATTGAAATGATATTTAAAAAAATACGAGTATAATATTTTGATTATTTACTTCTTAGCAAAAAATGAAATAATTTCTGAATGAAATAATGCCACTGTGTATTTTGCATGATATGATGTTTGATTTTGATTTAATATTACATTTTACAGAAAATAATAATGTTTCTTTAATTACTCCTAACGGACTGCCACCCACTGGCCAAATCTGAAGTTAAAAATCTGACTCTATTCTTTAAGTAAATTTCTTTCTCTGGTTGTTCACGCTGAAGTTCTGAAATAGTACGTGTGTGCGATTATGTGTGCATCAAGTTATCAAAAAGCTTGTAGAAAATGTTTAGGAACCCTTTTATGTTCACTTGATTATTACGAGATTTTTGTAAATGTTGACAAAGTTTTGATTGACTGATTTTTTGACCTGTTTGAATTGTCTGTTTGTTGACTGTTAAACTCTTGTGCTACTGTGTTATGTCTGTTATAATTGTTTAAGGCATTTTCATTTTATTTCATCTGTTATTTTCCATACACTAACAAAAGGTCTTAAGTAAATCAGATATTGATAAGAAATACATATATTTCCTTAGTTACTAACACAATTTTTATTGTAAATTTATAATATATATGATTATTAAATGCAACAAGCTGGTAACAGTGTCACTCGATTAACTAAATAAATATTAATGTCGTAAAAATAGGGGCGGCTGCTAGGTGACTTCTGGGTCTTTTGCCACCTCATTTCAATGTAGTACTAATTTCATCATCTCAAAGAAACATTGTATGTTATTATATGTGTAAATTTAAATAAGACGAATAAATTTAATCTGCATCTAATCTAAAGAAACAAAAACATGCGCTAACATGATTGCAGATAAAATGCAAAATCACGTATTGCTAAATGCCGTGACGTTTAAATCTAAATTTTCATTCGAGGAGGTTGCGACTTTTCAATTTCAAGTGATTCGCTCATCATTCGTTAAAATTTTACAGAAAAAAAATCATTTAGTTTTATAACGACAAGTATAAGAACTAATGTGAATCACTTGAAAGTGAAAAGTCACAACCTCTTCAAATGAAAATTTAGATTTAAATGTACAAGAAAAAACATAGTCCTTGCGTAAAAATAAAATGTAGATAAGTAAATGAAGTATCTTTAAACTTGCTTAAAATTTTGCAAAAAAATCATTTAGTTTAGTTTAGTATAAAAAAACTAAATGATTTTTTCTGTAAAATTTTCATTTGAGGAGGTTGTGACTTTTCTATTTTCAAGTGATTCACTTTAATTGTTGCTTGTTTTTATAAAACTAAATGATTTTTTTTTCTGTGAAATTTTAGGCAAGTTTAAAGACAGACACTCCATTTAGGTATCTACATTTTACTTTTAAGCAAGGAATGCGTTCTTTTTCTTGTACATTTAAATCTAAATTTTCATTCAAAGAGGGTGTGACTTTTCACTTTCAAGCGATTCACATTAGTTGCTACTTATTTTTATAAAAATAAAGGATTTTCCTGTAAAATTTTAAGCATGTTTAAAGACACTTCTTTTAGGTTTTTTCATTTTACTTAGCAAGGAAAATGTTCTTTTACTTTTACACAAAAGTTGAAGTATTTCATGTTTTTACACGCAGTGTAATGCGTTAAGCTACTAACATTATGATACATATTTATTTACGTTTCTTATATTTATCTTGCACACACTGTAGTGTATATACACTTAAAAGTTTTACATACATTACACCTTTCCCGTACACTAAACACTATAATTAAAGAAAACTTAGGCTTCAAGGCTCCAAAATAAGAAAATGAAATATGTTTAGTCAACAATTAGATAGGCAGGCAACAAAGATGAATTTATCAGCATTTTAACAATTCTAAGTTAACAGATACTGTAGCCTGTAATGCAGCAAACACCGAACAAGCCTCCATTTTATTTATTAAAATTATAAATCATTTCCTATCATACGTTTGGCAAAATCATATTAATGTAGGCACACTCGGGAAGTGAAACACTTTTCTCTGTATCGCACAGAGCGACTAGAAAAATTTATGCATACTAAATCTAGTTTATAAATTATTTTCTTACCTATTTTTCTTATCCATCGTAACGTAAAATATGCTTACAATTAGACTTCCATGTAAGTTTAGCATTCAAATTTTTTACATATAAATTTGCATCACTATAAATAGACGTGTTTTTATAAAAATGGCAGCATTTCAACTCGAGCAAATTAAAATTTAGTTTATAAATTATTTTCTTACCTATTTTTCTTATCCATAGTGACGTAAAATATGTTTACAATTACACTTCCACGTAAGTTTAGCATTCAAATTTTTTATATATAAATTTGCATCACAATAAATAGACGTGTTTTTATAAAAACGGTAGCATTTCTACTCGAGCAAATTACACTCAATTTTAAAAGCAAATGCCAGCTGGAAACGTTTTTAAATCGTGCCCCTCACTTTAAAATGTTAGCTCTAAACTTGTTGAACTCAATTTACGAAATCAAAAAAGTTTTTTTAAGCAGCGACACAAGAAGCGAACACTCGAACCACCTTTCACGTTGTAGAATGTTAACAATATCATCACCATCACCGTAAACGTAACTCTATACAACACTCGCACACACACACATAATCATGCAACAATGAACACAGACGCTGAACACACATTAGTGAATGTCCCCTAGCTGTGAATTCTTGCCAGTCCAAGTAAGTTTTTAGTGTTGCCCGCAACACAATGCACCAGGTGTGCCTCGGTGACAGGACAATTTTACGAGATATTAGCCAAAAAGCAGCGAGGAGAAACGATCTGCAGTGCCGTTTTTTCTTGTTCATTGTGGAGAAAAGTAGAAGCATAATTTCCGCAATTTTATTCAAACCTTTGTCAGAGCACCTGTGGGAGTTACTGCACAAAAATATAAAAAATGATTTACGGAAAAATACGCATAAATAGCAGCATTTTTCCATAAGTTTAAAATTAAAAATCAAACAAGTGAAAAGCATGCAAAAATCAGAATTGGATTGTGGCAGCCTTTGTCACAGAACCTGTAGAGTTACTGCACACAAATATATAAAATTGAAAAATGATTTACGGAAAAATACCCAAAAATAGCAAAATTTTTCCATAACTTTAAAATTAAACATCAAACAAGTGTAAAGCATGCAAAAATCAAAATATTACAGTGGCACTAATTTTGACTTAATTTTATATAAATAATTATGAAGAAATAGCGAGTTTAAATCATACGAAATAATTATTTACTAATATCGAGTTTAAATTTTAAACAAATAAAAATGAAATGTCTTTGCTCGGCAAATTACCCAAACAGCTCTGCAAATACGTAATGGGCGTGCTGATACGTTCAAATCAACTTTAAATTTGCCATTATGATTTTATGACTCAAAATCCGACTAAAAACACATTACACAAATGAAATTGAGTTTAAACACATGCAAACACCGTATGCCCACCCCTGAACAATGTGCAAGCAAGCGTTCGACAACAAAGACATGTTGTGTGCTCATTCAAAACGTGTCTATAGTGCCCAGAGAAAGAGAAACTCCTGCGTGTGTGTGTACAACGGAGGCTGAGGAGAACTGCACTGCAACAAAGCTCCTATGTGTAATTAGAGTTGGCACGGAATCGTTGACCAGATTGGCTGTGAGCCGCAGTCGAACGGCATCAATATGCAACGATGGGCCGAACAATTTGGCGAAGTTAATTTCATATTACAAGTACTAATCACCCGCCGACAAGCAGCCCGCCAGATCATGCAGAATAAAAACGGGACACTTACCCGGAGAGCGAAACGAGTTTAGTGAGGAAAGAGTTGACGGTGCAGAGTAGGAAGCACGCCACGCACCAGCGTCCGTACCCGGGCACTTAACTCCAGCAGTTCCCGGAGTAGGACCAGTTAAATCTATTCAATATGGCTGCAGCACTGCCATGCCACGGCCTGTGGGCTGTCCTAGCATAACTTATGCCTGTCAGTTCCTCTGTCACCCCCTCCGCTGCGGCAGCTGATCACACACGATTCAATCGACATCCATGAATTAGTGATACCTGTCAGACGGCGATAATTGGGACCGAAAAATTACAAAATTGAGAAGTTGAAGATACAATGCAAATACATTGCCACATTTTGACGGGGCAACTGACTAAAGAACAAAGTGGTGTAAATACGTGTCAACTTAAGCAACAATGCTTAATCGATCTACTCACTTCATCACACTGATTATAGGCTTTCTTATCTAGGTATAATTTTGCTAATTAGTAATCACAATTTTCTTGTTCTTGCATAAACTGTCTAATTTCAGTATCGTTTTTATCGTTTGAAATCGTTTATCGTGCAGTATCGTCTAAAAAATAGTTTATCTTTATGGTATCATTAGAAAAAAAGTATCGTGTCGTTATCATATCGCTAAATATGTATCATTTAACATCCCTAATAAGTACAACGTAATAGATTTCATCACTTCTAATTGATAATATCATGCCTTATCAAACTAAAAAAAAATCTGTCTCGTGGCTTAAACTGTGATCTCTAAAGTAGTATGTAATGTACAGATTCAGTTTGACACTTATAGTATTTAATATACAGATATATAGAGAGAGATAGATTAGATACATAGATAGATAGATAGATAGACAGACAGACAGACAGACAGACAGATAGATAGATATAGATATACAATTAATATAGATATTAATATTTATAAAACATATTAACAATTGGGAATACGCTCTACAAGTTTAACAATGCCATACATAATTTTACACAATCCTGGTCAAATGTGGCTAGGCTAAGTAACTCAGACTTGCAAAACTCCATGCAAATCGTTCAACTTGTTCCAGGGATTTGGTTAACTGATGATATTATAACTTTAGTAAACATGGTTACTCCACGTTCAAGTTGAAACAGGCTTGTCCGCTTTCGAAGATGGTTACTCCATGTTCAAGTTGAAACAGGCTTGTCTGCTTTAGAGGATAGTTACTCCATGTTCAAGTTGAAACAGGCTTGTCTGCTTTAGAGGATAGTTACTCCATGTTCAAGTTGAAACAGGTTTGTCCGCTTTAGAGGATAGTTACTCCATGTTCAAGTTGAAACAGGCTTGTCTGCTTTAGAGGATAGTTACTCCATGTTCAAGTTGAAACAGGCTTGTCCGCTTTAGAGGATAGTTACTCCATGTTCAAGTTGAAATAGGCTTGTCTGCTTTACAGGATAGTTACTCCATGTTCAAGTTGAAATAGGCTTGACTGCTTTACAGGATAGTTACTCCATGTTCAAGTTGAAATAGGCTGTCTGCTTTAGAGGATAGTTACTCCATGTTCAAGTTGAAATAGGCTTGACTGCTTTACAGGATAGTTACTCCATGTTCAAGTTGAAATAGGCTGTCTGCTTTAGAGGATAGTTACTCCATGTTCAAGTTGAAATAGGCTTGACTGCTTTAGAGGATAGTTACTCCATGTTCAAGTTGAAATAGGCTTGACTGCTTTACAGGATAGTTACTCCATGTTCAAGTTGAAACTGGCTTGACTGCTTTAGAGGATAGTTACTCCATGTTCAAGTTGAAATAGGCTTGACTGCTTTAGAGGATAGTTACTCCATGTTCAAGTTGAAACAGGCTTGTCCGCTTTAGAGGATAGTTACTCCATGTTCAAGTTGAAATAGGCTTGACTGCTTTAGAGGATAGTTACTCCATGTTCAAGTTGAAATAGGCTGTCTGCTTTACAGGATAGTTACTCCATGTTCAAGTTGAAATAGGCTTGACTGCTTTACAGGATAGTTACTCCATGTTCAAGTTGAAATAGGCTGTCTGCTTTAGAGGATAGTTACTCCATGTTCAAGTTGAAATAGGCTTGACTGCTTTAGAGGATAGTTACTCCATGTTCAAGTTGAAACAGGCTTGTCTGCTTTAGAGGATAGTTACTCCATGTTCAAGTTGAAACTGGCTTGTCTGCTTTGGAGGATAGTTACTCCATGTTCAAGTTGAAACAGGCTTGTCTGCTTTAGAGGATAGTTACTCCATGTTCAAGTTGAAACAGGCTTGTCCGCTTTAGAGGATAGTTACTCCATGTTCAAGTTGAAATAGGCTTGTCTGCTTTAGAGGATAGTTACTCCATGTTCAAGTTGAAACAGGCTTGTCCGCTTTAGAGGATAGTTACTCCATGTTCAAGTTGAAACAGGCTTGTCTGCTTTAGAGGATAGTTACTCCATGTTCAAGTTGAAACAGGCTTGTCTGCTTTAGAGGATAGTTACTCCATGTTCAAGTTGAAACAGGCTTGTCTGCTTTAGAGGATAGTTACTCCATGTTCAAGTTGAAACAGGCTTGTCTGCTTTACAGGATAGTTACTCCATGTTCAAGTTGAAACAGGCTTGTCCGCTTTAGAGGATAGTTACTCCATGTTCAAGTTGAAACAGGTTTGTCTGCTTTAGAGGATAGTTACTCCATGTTCAAGTTGAAATAGGGTTGTCCGCTTTACAGGATAGTTACTCCATGTTCAAGTTGAAACAGGCTTGTCCGCTTTAGAGGATAGTTACTCCATGTTCAAGTTGAAATAGGCTTGTCTGCTTTACAGGATAGTTACTCCATGTTCAAGTTGAAACAGGCTTGTCCGCTTTAGAGGATAGTTACTCCATGTTCAAGTTGAAATTGGCTTGTCTGCTTTACAGGATAGTTACTCCATGTTCAAGTTGAAACAGGTTTGTCTGCTTTACAGGATAGTTACTCCATGTTCAAGTTGAAATAGGGTTGTCTACTTTAGAGGATAGTTACTCCATGTTCAAGTTGAAACTGGCTTGTCTGCTTTACAGGATAGTTACTCCATGTTCAAGTTGAAACAGGTTTGTCCGCTTTACAGGATAGTTACTCCATGTTCAAGTTGAAATAGGGTTGTCCGGTTTCGAGGAAAACAGATCTAAAAACAAAAAAAGCGTAGAACAGCAACTGACTTGTTAAAAGAATGAGTAACATATGAAAAAAACATCAAAGATTATAAGAATTTATCTATAAGAATATCTTATGTTAATTACGTATGTTTTAATTACATTATGAAAACTTACATTTCATTTGGTAAAGGATTTATCTATAATAATAAAACTATATCTATAAGAATATGCTAAGTTAATTATGTATGTTTTAATTACGTTATTATAACTTACATTTAATTTGGTAAAGGATTTATCTATAATAATAAAACTATATCTATAAGAATATGTTATGTTAATTATGTATGTTTTAATTATGTTATTATAACTTACATTTCATTTAGTAAAGGATTTATCTATAATAATAAGACTATATCTATAAGAATTTATCTATAACAATATGTTATGTTAATTATGTATGTTTTAATTACGTTATCAAAACTTACATTTCATTTGGCAAACGATTTATCTATAAGAATAAAACAAACAACAGCATATTTAGAAAGAATTTAAACAAACAAACATGTTCAAACATGCCCTTACCTTAATTTTCCTTTCCTTTGCAAACAAAAGAAGCCATCAAAGAAGAAACCACTCGCTGCATTTCATCACAGATTAAGATAATGAAAGGCGTTTAAGCATAAGTAGCGAAGAGCCTATAAAATGCTAATCAGCCTCCATTAAGAGGTCTCAGTGGAATATTAAACCCTCAATTAGCTCTCGAATGACTCGAAACCGAATTGAGACGTTATCTCAATTTAATATTATAATCACGCCGCGCCTATCAAGCCGCTTAACTCACAATTAACGTGTCAATCCGCCCGGAAAATTTAACATAAAATATTTACGCAGGGCGCATTATAATACGATTATGCGCGGCTATTATGCACGCCAGTTTAATCGTGTTTTGATTTGAAGTTGATCAAAACACGGGCCCCGCACGAATGCTTTCAATTTGGGACAAGGTGGATAAGAAAAATCTGGAACGCTGGATTCACAGGAGTTTTTACATTAGAGGGATTTTAAATTCGAATAACAGCAAGGCGAGATTTTAAAAACTTTAGTACAATAAATGACGCGCATCTATTGAGATCGCTTTCTGGCTTCCAAAACGAAATTTTTCACTTTGTCATTTTGTATGTTAGATATAAAATAGTAGCTACCAAAGCATTATAGTAAATCGTTTGTATACATACATATGTATATATATATATATATATATATATATATATATATGTATGTATGTAATTAATTGACCAACAAAGCTATAATGAGATTACAAATTGCAGGTTTGATATAAGAAGTTGGTCCATAACATACAGTGACGTCATTATAATACAAATTCCATGCATGTTAAAAAACTTTTTAACACACACACGCACGCATGCACGCACACACACACTGCACACGCACACTGACGCGCGTGCACACGCTTCTCGTCTTGTACCTCTCAACTCGTCATCATCATCATCATCATCATAGTCACGGTCATCATCATCATCATCATCATCATCATCATTGTCATCATTGTCGTCATCCTCATCGTCATCATCGTCATCAACATGACCATCATCATTATCATTATCATCATCATCACATCAACACCACCATCATCTACTTCTTCTTCTTCTTCTTCATCTTCATCATCATCATCTTCTTCTTCTTCGTCATCACCATCATCATCATCATCATCATCTTCTTCTTCTTCTTCCTCTTCTTCTTCTTCTTCTTCATCTTCATCACCATCATCATCTTCTTCATCATCATCATCATCCACACCACCATCATCATCTTCTTCATTTTCATCGTCGTCATCATCATGATCATCATCATAATCATCTTCATCATCATCATCATCTTCTTCTTCTTCTTCTTCATGATCATCATCATCATCAACACCACCACCATCTTCTTCTTCATCTTCATCATCATCATCATCATATTCATCATCATCATCATCAACATCATCATCATCATCATCATCATCATCATCTACCTCAATCCATGGAGAGATCTAAGTATTATTAAGTCAGAACTAAACTATTAATTCATAACTAACTAAACAGACGAACAGAGGCGACTGCTTTCCATTTTAACCCCCAGAAACTCTCGTTGACCCAGACAGACAGCGCAAAAGGTGTCATCATCATCATCATTAGAAGAACAAAGAAAACAGCTTAAGCAGGTTAATTACACGCGAGGTGACGTAGCGCACAGGTGAAAACTACAGATTTGCGCTCAGACAGACGCGCACAGAGGAAGCTGAGCAAAGTGATGAGGAGGCAGAAGCGCATCAAATATTGAATGTCTGTGTCGGATGAGTCATGTAAAATTCAGCAGACATCGGTGGGATAAATCAATGGACTCGTACAATGGAAAATGCATAAAACATGCGCCGGTTGAAGTAGGCAGGGTGGAAGATGGCAAAAATGGGTGACAGGACCACCGGCGAAGGGGTGTTCTCGGGCAGTGTCTATGTGAAACTACCCCCCGCCCCCAAAGAGGAGTAAATAAAGATCGTAAATTAAAGTAATAAATGTTAAAACAGCGTTCAACATGGCTGCTGTAAAAGTGGTTTAAATCGTTTAATAATTGTTAAAAACAGAGTTCAGCATGGCTGCTGTAAAAGTGGTTTAAATCGTTTAATAATTGTTAAAAAGAGCGTTCAACATGGCTGATCTAAAAGTGGTTTAAATCATTTAATAATTGTTAAAAACAGAGTTCAACATGGCTGCTGTAAAAGTGGTTTAAATCGTTTAATAATTGTTAAAAAGAGCGTTCAACATGGCTGCTGTAAAAGTGGTTTAAATCATTTAATAATTGTTAAAAACAGAGTTCAACATGGCTGCTGTAAAAGTGGTTTAAATCATTTAATAATTGTTAAAAACAGCGTTCAACATGGCTGATCTAAAAGTGGTTTAAATCATTTAATAATTGTTAAAAACAGAGTTCAACATGGCTGATCTAAAAGTGGTTTAAATCATTTAATAATTGTTAAAAACAGCGTTCAACATGGCTGATCTAAAAGTGGTTTAAATCATTTAATAATTGTTAAAAACAGCGTTCAACATGGCTGATCTAAAAGTGGTTTAAATCATTTAATAATTGTTAAAAACAGCGTTCAACATGGCTGCTGTAAAAGTGGTTTAAATCATTTAATAATTGTTAAAAACAGTTTAAACATTTAAAATACGTTTAAAACAGTGTTTGACATTGCTTCTTTAAAAGTACTTGAAACTTTAAATCATTTAAAATTTGTTTAAAGTAGTATTCAACATGGCTTTTTGACGAACATTGAAATCTTACTTTGCCAGCTTGCTTTGTGATTTCAAAATGATTATTATTTGATGAGTTTTGGCGTTGTACAAATTAAGAGAAGGTTTTTGGGGATTTTTTCTCCCTAATCATCAAGGATTTTTCCCTATCGAAGACAAGTCATATAGAAAGCAAATAAATAAACTTTAGATCCATCTCTTAACTTTGAACTCAATTGGGTTTAAATTCCCAAAACAAGCCGTCAAAAACAGACTTCAATGTTCGTCAAAAAGCCATGCTGAATACTACTTTGAACAAATTTTAAATAATTTAAAGTTTCAAGTACTTTTAAAGAAGCAATGTCAAACACTGTTTTAAACGTATTTTAAATGTTTAAACTGTTTTTTAGTACTTATTAAACGATTTAAACCACTTTTACAGCAGCCATGTTGAATACTACTTTGAACAATTTTAAAAGATTTAAAGTTTCAAGCCATTTTAAAGAAACCGTGTCAAAACACTGTTTTAAACTATTTTTGCAGTCACCATTTGTTTTTGGCACTTATTAAATGATTTAAACCATTTTTAGAGAAGACGCATTGAACTTGGCTTCAAGCATTCATCGCAGATTTTAAATATTTTAAAGCATTTTTGAGAAGCCCTGTTAAACTTTGTTTTGAACAAATCTTAAATGTTTTCCATCATTTTAGAGGCAACAATTGTTTATAGAAAAATTTTCAAGGTTGGAAACCCGTTATGGAGCTGCCACGAGGAAGCCAAGCTTTAAATGTTTCAAACCAAATGTACAGAAGCATTTCGTGCAAAATTTTAAATGTATTCCATCATTTTAGAGGCAACAATTGTTTATAGAAAAATTTTCAAGGCTGGAAACCCGTTATGGAGCTGCCACGAGGAAGCCAAGTTTTAAATGTTTCAAACCAAATGTATAGAAGCATTCCGTGCAAAATTTTAAATGTTTTTCATCATTTTAGAGGCAACAATTGTTTATAGAAAATTTTTCAAGGTTGGAAACCCGTTGTGGAGCTGCCAC
>JAQGDQ010000882.1:0-69464 GCA_030141605.1 Tubiluchus corallicola
GTAAGGAGTTATAAAATTAAATTTTTATTATTTGTTGAATATTTTCTTGATAATTTGATGCTAGAATATAAAAATCCAATATATTTAGAGCTTGTTTTTACAAAAAGAAGAAATTAGCATTTGATCAAATTTTGTTGCATTCTACTTTGAAGCATCATAACGTAGTTTTAACTATGCCGACTTACGGACGGCTTTGCTTTACAAGCACGCATTTACTGTTGACCTAACAAATGAATAAGTAGGATTTACCGCAATCTTTGATGAATCGAGCGACCAGAAAATGATCCCGAAACACGCTGCTGAAAATTCCGCTTCCTCTAGGACTCTGGGAAAACGGACTCATACTGGTGATGCTAGACGGTGACCTCATGCTTGCCGGGTCCATTTCTGACGTCTACGAACCTTTGCGGTTTTCTTATCACAATAAAACGCTAGGCTGCACGATATTATAAGTCGATCTTTTGACTGTAATCACGTTCGAGAACAGTCTCGCGTTATAACGTTTTTAAAAAATGCACGGCAGCAAGGATTTCTCAGAAGGCACCCTGGAGCAATCGCCTGCACACTGTCTATCAGCGTTTTTAAAAAAACAAAACAGAAGTGATCGCTTATGCAGGTAAGCACTGCACTTTGTCAAGAAAGGCTGTAATAGAGTGATAACAACGTGTCGAAAAAGGGCAACTGCAGGAACAGTTCGTACACTCCTTCCCAATACACTCTACCAAATTTCTTGTCTGAACAAATTAACAATGTCTTCATAGACAATGCGATCTGAGTAAAATAACAATGTCTTCATAGACAATGCGATCTCAGCAAATTAACAATGTCTTCATAGACAATGCGATCTGAGCAAACTAACAATGTCTTCATAGACAATGCGATCTAAGCAAACTAACAATGTCTTCATAGACAATGCGATCTAAGCAAACTAATAATGTCTTCATAGACAATGCGATCTAAGCAAACTAACAATGTCTTCATAGACAATGCGATCTAAGCAAACTAATAATGTCTTCATAGACAATGCGATCTAAGCAAACTAACAATGTCTTCATAGACAATGCGATCTAAGCAAACTAACAATGTCTTCATAGACAATGCGATCTGAGCAAACTAACAATGTCTTCATAGACAATGCGATCTGAGCAAACTAACAATGTCTTCATAGACAATGCGATAACAATCATTTACGTCGAGCGTTCCATCAACGTATGTCAATGGTACATTGAGAGCTTCTAATTCGTGCTTGTTCTTCAAGTACATGGGCCAAACCACTTTGTCAAAATATGTTTCAGGGGGAGGGATTGTGACAGTGGGGTAGGTGCGAGACTTTCGACGTTTAATGCACTCGGCGTATGGCAGTGTGAAGAAGTAACGCCTCTCAAAAAGTTTGTTTAGAGGTTGGTAATTGAAAATCAGTATGCCGTCAACGATTACGACTCTAACAGAATCTACGGTCGATGTTATCTTGTCTGACGAAAACTGAACTGAACACTTATCTATTTCTTCTAGCAAGTCTTTGGTAAGTTGCGGAAAATCGAGTGCGGTTACGGCGTCAAAATTCACGTAATTTAACTCCGGAACGAGCGTATGTCCCGGCCAGCCGCAGTCGAGATTGTAGTACTTGTCGGCGCTAAGCAAAACGCTGTTGGGAAACGAGTTCAGTAGTTGCTTAGCAACCGTTGTTTTTCCGCCGTTCGTAACGCCGCCCAGACCGATCACAATGCAATTTCTTTCCATCCGAATGCCATGTAACTTCTGAAACAAATGAGGAACGTAATAAATGACATAAAAGCGACAAAATGGCTGCAAAATTAGTAAAAAAAAATCATAATTTGAATAGAAATGAGAATTAAGATACTTGATGGCATACCTTTTAAGTAAAAAAAACAAAACAAAAATATAACGAAATATCATATAGGAACAGAACTTAAAAGGACCTTACTCAAGTATAAGGAAAGGAGGGTAGAAAACACATGAGAGATGCACAGCAAAGATGCCCCATATTGTCTTTATTCATTACATAATATAGACTGCTTAAAATAAGATGTTGAAGCAATAATTTAGACAAAACAGAAATTATTGCACAACACAATATCACAAAAATTACGTTTTGCTTTGCAATATTATAGGTAAAATTCAGTTTATTAAATTCATTAATAACATACCACACAAGAAAATAAAACTTTGTGTTATACAAAACTGTGTTTACACATAGTTGGACTACTGACCTCAACTGGGCAGATATTTGTGTGAGTAACAAGTGATGATAACACAGGTCAAAAGTCACAAGCAGACTGTTAGAAAAGGAGAGTTAACTGTGCACATATTAACCCTAAAGCTTGATTCACAGGGTAAATTACGGAGCCGAAATTTTACCAGAATAATGGTGAGCTGAACTAATTTTACATACGAGAGCAAATTTATCTAAAATTGTAGGTCTATATTAGTAATAAAGTTAGTTTTTATAAAACAGTGCGAGAAATACAATCTCTATTTACTGAAATTTTATGAGCAAGGGTTGTCGGGATCACCATACTGGTCAGAACGATCTTGACCACTGACCAGTCTAAATCACAAAGTGGTATGTTATTTATGAATAAGTTCAGCAGCCTTACAGCAAGAGATTCAGTACTCTGTGTAACTCTGTATAGAATTTGCATCATGCAACTGTTTCTTTCTCAAGCCCTGGTAATCAAACTACAGGAAGTACTACAGGAAGTGCTTGCAGTGAAGAATGTGAAAAGAGTTTATTTTAAGTTCTTGTACAAATGCCTGGTACCTAACAAATCTACATGAATGAACTACCACACACTTTAATTAACTTTGCTCATGTGCTATACGAAACGGCAGTTCTTTCTGCTTAGTACAACAGAGAAAGTAGAAGAATAAAAATAAAAATAATGAAGAAGTGCATTGTGATTGGCCTCGGTGGCGTCACCAACGGTGGAAAGTCGACCGTCGCTCGGCGATTGCGGTTCCTGTTCCAGAACAGCGCGTACTTCTGCGCTGACGACTACTACCACTTCGACACGCAGTGGGAGGGACACGAGTGGGTGGCGGAAGTGAATTACATGAACATGGATACGGTAACGGCGGTGGATTTTGCCAAACTGACGCGGGACGTAAGAAAAGAAATGGCAACGAGCGAACAATCGTGCAGAATGAAACTTCGAGAACAAAGAAAAATGACAAAAACTCAAATGGCGAAAGTTTTCGTGGAAGGTGAACAGAGAACCGAGGAGTTGGGTATCGAAAATATCGACATTGATGATGATCCTATATGGAAACTGCATCACAAATCACATAACAGTACTAGTGCAGACGACACAAGTAACAATGATATTGAAAACACACAAGGTAATGAAGAACATGATATTTTCAACGGAGAACCATATAGATCATATGAGGAGCTAAAAGAACTGCATCATAACAGCTCTAAAGATGATGATTTGAGTAATGCTCACATTAAGAAAACACAGTACAGCATTGAAGCTTGTGATAGAAGTAACAATGATGTTAGAAAGACACAAAGTAACGAAGAGGACGATATCTTCAACGTAGAACTGTTCAAGTCGTGTGATGAACTAATGAATCTAGATCATAAAAGCTCAAAGACGGATGATATAAGCAATGATCATGTCGAGAGCACACATTACAGCACTAATGCAGATGATACAAGTAACAATGACATTGAAAACACACAAAGTAACGAAGAAGACGATATCTTCAATGAAGAATTGTTCAAGGCATGTGATGATCTAAAAAAACTGCACCACATCACGTTAAATTCATTAAATATTAGCGAAGTTAAACTTGTTATTGTTGATGGTATAATGATCTTTAACTACGCACCGTTGGAAAGATTACTTGATCTTCGCTACTTCTTCGTTTTACCCTACAATAAATGCAAGGAAAGAAGAAAAAACAGGGAGTATTCCCCGCTCATACCGAGCGATTACTTTGACAAAGTGGCTTGGCCGATGTACTTAAAAAACAAAGCAGATTTAGAGAAAGCCAAGGTGGATATGATTTACATAGATGGCAGCACGGACAGAAACGAAAATTTGGTGTTGATTTACAGAGATATTATTAGAATAATAGCTGACATATTGGCTTGAGGTATGTGGCAAAGAGGTGCTATGAGGTGAAGGAAAATTTGCTTTTTTAGAACAGTAGACTTTACAAAGTTTGAAACGGTCCATTAGTAGACAGTAGAGACGTGTGTGCATGTTTTATACTACTACTTAGCCTAGCATGCTCAGCAGTAGAAATACAAAGTTTTGCACGATAAAAAACACAGAATTCTGTAAACTTTTACAACCGAAGAACTAAATTTATGAGCAAAAGCTGCTTCATATCATATCGTATCCATTCGGTCCTAGTTGTTAGACATCTCTGCCTGTTGACCGATCATAATTGGCAGCATTTTAACAATTTCTAGCCTTGGAGCTGTACCGGTTGGTTGGCATCCTTCTGACTCGGAAGACAATGGAGTGTGCGCCAAGAGAGTCAGTTATTGATCACATTGATGGAGCTGCAGCATCGACTATGATCCTTGAACGTCTCCAGGGTGCACGCCTGGGCAAGGTGTATTGAGATCCTGAGTTGCCCAGACCACAGGAACCCCCGCTCTTCCTTGCTGGTGTAGTCCAAAGGAAAGCGGAGCAATACGTTTGACACCAGGTTGGCTGCAGCAGTCAGTGAGCATGTTGCACTGGTCCGCCTTCGGATTGGAGATGGATTTCAGAGCAGAAGATAGTAATCTTGAGTGGGACAGCTCAAAAATTACAATAAGTCAAGCAACCATACTCGGGTACCAGACATAGAATAGATTAATGGGGATAGCATAGACTTTAATGGGGTAGACGGTGACTTTGAATAAGTGATTGCAGTGAGTGAGTTAGTCAGTCATTTAGTCAGTTAAGTAAATGTATGCAGAATTGTAAGTGTAAAAAGATTAAAAAACCAAGGAAAGTGCCAGAAGGGCTTCCTGGCTTCATCCGCAGTTAGTCAAGGTCTTCTGTGGTCCAAAAAAAAACGCACTGTCTCGTTATAAAGCAAAAAATAACCGTCTTTTTACTGTTTTTAGCATTATCATTTCCATTTATTGTTAGCATATGGCAATTAACCTACAAATTTGACATAAACATCAAAAATGTCTACATTAATGGTACAGTGCAGTTCATAAACATGAAAAATGTCTACATTAATGGTACAGTGCAGTTCATAAACATGAAAAATGTCTACATTAATGGTACAGTGTAGTTCATGGCGGTACAAAGGGAATACCGTACGTACTGCTATGAAGATACTGTACATAATCAACACAATTATAAATTATTACAGAACTTTTACATAAACTGTATATCACCAATAGGGGCGAGCATTCTCTACCACGAAGCAAATTCGAATTGAATCGAATTTGTGACTTTCGAATTCGAATCGAACCAAATTTCGACATTTTGAAACCGAATTGAGTTTGAAACATTTTCGAACCACTAGTAAAAAGTGGGCGTACAAAGATCTTGCATAGCACTTGATTTCGTTCTGCGGTAAAATCGCTATTAGTTTGTTAAAAGTTTTGTACAGAAACTGCAGCTAAATTCTGCTAATTGCATGCTGTTTCAAACATTTTAATGATAAAGAAACCTATGTGACTAAAATGCTGAATTATTCGAATCTAGAATTTCGCTTCGAATCGAACTCGAACATTTGATGCCCACCCCTATACACCAACAATACAGGAAAAAATTCAGTAGTATAATATGCTAAACAAACTTCAGGCATAACCTGGATATTTTCACTATTCCAAACACTGATCTTTGACCTAGATACAGTATTTGTTTACAAACAGAAAAATCAGATAAACAAATCAATACACTCGAAGACTCTATACAGTGGCATATTAGCAAATCTCTGAAATTTACATTGATACGTATATTATCAGGTATGTAAATAATAAACAAAGTATCGACACAGCTTTCATATATGATGCAAAAGTGTAGAAGTTTCCAAATACGACTAACTGGGTATAAAATTCACATTCATCCAATGAGAAGAGACTCATAGCTAAAATTAGTGGGGGTGCTGCTTCAGAAAATTTTTAGCTATTTTTTTTATACGAAACAAACATGCGTAATTTTAATGTTGTAATTTATAATTGTAATTTTAAACAAACAAACGTATGAACGTTTACGCATGAACTTGATAAAAATATTTTTTGTTTACTAATAACCTAAATTGTCACATTTCAAGCTTGATCCATTCACGGTAAGCGCGTGACAACTGACAACAAACTGTGTGAGCGACAGTACTTTTTCTACTGATAATAATTAGTGAAAATAGGGGTGCTGAAGTTACACAGTACCTATACAAGAACCACCACTGCATCCTATTACAACCATTATCATTGTGATCGGTAATTAAAAAATTTTCAGGTATTGTTTTAATACTGTATAAACCGAAACAAACACACGTAATTTTAATATTGTAATTGAAATTTTTTACTAATAAACAAACGTTATAAATAAACTTGATAAACTCCTAAACAAAATATTGTTTCCTTACGAATAGCCTAAATTGTTGAAGTTCAAGAATTTGCCGATACGCGGCTTTTAAGCACGTGACAACTGAGAACACGTACTGCAGTGAGCGACAGTACTCTTTCTACCTAAAGTACAGCGTCTTATCTCAGACATGTGCGCATGCGTCCACCATCATGCGTCCACCAACAGCCAAACACCACACTGCTTGGGCTGTTAAGCAAATTATACTACCCTCATGTACAGTTCCGTACAAGTATAAAGAAAGAACTAAAGAAAAAAGACTGATTATATTGAATATTTTCGATGATAATGAGTGAAAATAGGGGGTGCTGCAGTGCCACAGAACCTACACACCAACCACCACTGCATCCCATCATAACCGTTACCATTGTGATCGGTACTTTACATAAATAACTATAAAAAAAACTTCACAGACATAGTATACCACTCAACCTATCACGTGTGTGTAAAATTCACCTTCCAATAATTACTAACACAACCGTAACATCTAGTAAAACCGAGGTATATTTCATACTGGTGAAAACTTCAGGCCCAGTTCAAGGACAAGTAAATAAAATGAATAAAGTTTAAAATAAAAACCAAAAATTCTGAGCATTATTTCTTTTGATGCTTAAAACTTAAAAGCGATTACTTTTACACGAACAAGGCAGTGTTTTAAGCAATACATTTGGCTTTCCGTACTCTAGACAATAGCAAAATTAAACAAAAACACAAACAACAATATCATACAATCACAATTATTTACATAGAATATTTACATATTTACCATAAAAAATTATGTAAACATTTCAAAATCGACGGATTGTTTACTCAACTTTCTAGTGTAAATATGTCGATATGAGCAAATGCGATCGCTAAGACATTATAGGTGGCGTTTTTGTTTACTTATTAGACTGTGGCTCCATCTTCACAAAAAATTATTTTCTGACACTTATTGCTCATAGCAGATATCGAAAATTGGAACAAACTGCCATTAAAAATTGTAACATGTTCATAAATTGATTAACATAATTATATGCTGAATAACACAGTCATCAATATTTCCAATCTAATTAAACATAACAATTAACAAACAAAAGATGGAAGAATTAATACTTATCACATATGTAATACCTAATGAGCTAGGATTCGTTACAAATGGCTTCATTGAGCAAAATAAACTATCAATGGCTTCGAGGCTCGCTTTAGATACAAATTACTATATCTAACTATAGATTATAAACAATAGGTTACAAACGATATCAATCGAATCTTACATGAACATATTATTGTTCGATAAGCGAATCATAGTGTCAAATAAGTTTCAACAATTCAAAATTTCATGATCGAGAAATAGGTTATGTATCGCTTTATTTATAAAGATGAGTAAAAAAAGAGTTCATTAAGTAAAACGAAAATTAGATAAACTCATCAGTTCTCACCATTAAAAGTAAACACGCTAATTTCCAGCTAATGATTATTTACGTCTCATTAGAAGACACTGACCAGTGACCACAACCATATTGTGTAAAATGAAAATCTGTAGCGACTACAAAAACAATCAAACAATAAGACGATCTTTAGCGACCACAAAAACAATCAGAACAATAAGATAATGTTTAGCGACTACAAAAACAATCAAAACAATAAGACAATGTTTAGCGACTACAAAAACAATCAGAACAATAAGACAATGTTTAGCGAATACAAAAACAATCAGAACAATAAGACAATCTTTAGCGACTACAAAAACAATCAGAACAATAAGACAATGTTTAGCGAATACAAAAACAATCAGAACAATAAGACGATCTGTAGCGACTACAGAAACAATCAGAACAATAAGACGATCTTTAGCGACTACAGAAACAATCAGAACAATAAGACAATCTTTAGTGACTACAAAAACAATCAATACAATAAGACAATCTTTAGTGACTACAGAAACAATCAGAACAATAAGACGATCTTTAGCGAATACAAAAACAATCAGAACAATAAGACAATCTTTAGCGACTACAAAAACAATCAGAACAATAAGACAATCTTTAGCGACTACAAAAACAATCAGAACAATAAGACGATCTTTAGCGACTACAAAAACAATCAGAACAATAAGACGATCTTTAGCGACTACAAAAACAATCAGAACAATAAGACAATCTTTAGCGACTACAAAAACAATCAGAACAATAAGACGATCTGTAGCGACTACAAAAACAATCAGAACAATAAGACGATCTTTAGCGACTACAAAAACAATCAGAACAATAAGACAATCTTTAGCGACTACAAAAACAATCAGAACAATAAGACAATCTTTAGCGACTACAAAAACAATCAGAACAATAAGACGATCTTTAGCGACTACAAAAACAATCAGAACAATAAGACAATCTTTAGCGACTACAAAAACAATCAAAACAATAAGACAATCTTTAGCGACTACAAAAACAATCAGAACAATAAGACAATCTTTAGCGACTACAAAAACAATCAGAACAATAAGACAATCTTTAGCGACTACAAAAACAATCAGAACAATAAGACAATCTTTAGCGACTACAAAAACAATCAGAACAATAAGACAATCTTTAGCGACTACAAAAACAATCAGAACAATAAGACAATCTTTAGCGACTACAAAAACAATCAGAACAATAAGACAATCTTTAGCGACTACAAAAACAATTAAAACAATAAGACAATCTTTAGTGACTACAAAAACAATCAGAACAATAAGACGATCTTTAGCGACTACAAAAACAATTAAAACAATAAAACATCCTGGTGGTTAATGTCAGAAAGAGAAAGTTTGAGGAGCTTTCATCCTTCTAGAACAACTAAAGTACTTAAAGAAAAGACCAAGCCGTGTAGGAAGTGGGGCTCATTATTTCAATGTTCGCAAAGAACGTCAGAAGGGCTTAGAAATCATACTGCAACAAGCGCCTCATGTAATTGACAAAATCACGTGAAAGTCGTGAACACTTCATGCTTGGGTACTCCCATTTTCAATACCCATTCTTCTTCCAATGACGTCATTCGTCCCGAAGAAAAGTAGCGCACTGTCAGTCTTTGTTAATAATATAAGTTTTTACAAAAAAACTAGATGGATAATTTTGTAATATTTTTGCGTAAACATTATTTAAACTGCAGAAGTTTGAATCAGTTTAAGCAGTGCGCGCTTACCAAAAGCAATGACGCGCTTGAGAAAAATCACCAAGTCTCACAATTATGTCACGATTTTCAAGTTAATGGTGGCAACTACAGTGCACCTGAAAATTTCCATTCAGTGGTAGTATACTTTCAATTCTATGCTTTACAGGCAGTTCTTTGCAAATTTCTTTGTGTTATTTTTCTAACCCGTTGTATCCCGTGGGATACTAGAATATTTTCTGCGTTTAAAATTAATAAAATTTTAAAACTGACAGTTATTTGATCTGTTAATAGTTATTTTGATTTAAGCCAATAACAAGAGATTAAAATAGTGATAAAATGGCAAACTAGAAAATCTTCATGGCATAAAAACTGCGCAGGGTACAGTACTTTAGAGACGACATTGTACAGATCAGCATAGCATGCATACTAAATGTCTTAAATACTTTATTTGGGACTGAAAGGGTTAAGTGATAACAGTAAAATAAACCCCACACATACTAAGTGACTTGTTCTTTCCTTTAAACTCAACAGACCCGTAGAACGTCAGAATCTTAAAAATACAAGTTCATCAAAAAATACGGAGCTAAGCAGTAAACACAACGCAGATAATTTGTCATCGTAAAAAGATCTACAAAATGTTTTTGAAAACTGGCACAAGAAGTAATCGTAACATGTAATAAGTGTTTTCACTCACACGTAAGTGAGAAGGGGTGAGTCGGTACTGGAACCACTCCGGGTTTTTTGTGATCGCAAAATCAGCCTGTACTGAATATTCGGAGCTAACCTATATTACTTTGCTTTTACTAGACAGCTTAAATTCGCTGTGAAAAAATAAGTAATTCAAATTATATCACTGATACTCAGATTGTTTTACACCAAAAGCTGCTAAAACAATCACATATTTTGCATATTTTCATAATTTTGTAAATAACACTCGCTCTACAAGTGGACCCAATTTCACCATGCACCAGTTGAGATAGTTTGGGTTAGGATTAGGGTCCATTTACACGCAAAAAACGATCTTTGAAATCCATCTTTGTACTGTACAGATTTTTTCTGCAAGCGAGCTAGGTACATTCAATCACTTTTAGTCACTTTTGGTGACTTTAAAAATTCACCAAAAATACATTGGGTATATTTGAATGATGACCAAAAAACACATCTGGTGCTTTGCAGAGAAAATTGGTGACTTTTCACAACCAAAAAATACATTAGGTGATTCTGCAGTGAAAATTGTTGACTTTTTACAACCAAAAAAATACATTAGGTGATTTTGCAGTGAAAATTGGTGACTTTTCACA
The DNA here is from genome assembly GCA_030141605.1 of Tubiluchus corallicola. Classification (NCBI taxonomy): domain Eukaryota; kingdom Metazoa; phylum Priapulida; class Priapulimorpha; order Priapulimorphida; family Tubiluchidae; genus Tubiluchus; species Tubiluchus corallicola. Next base: position 11,009 of record JAQGDQ010000882.1, read on the forward strand.
ACCAAAAAATACATTAGGTGATTCTGCAGTGAAAATTGTTGACTTTTTACAACCAAAAAAATACATTAGGTGATTTTGCAGTGAAAATTGGTGACTTTTCACAACCAAAAAATACATTAGGTGATTCTGCAGTGAAAATTGTTGACTTTTTACAACCAAAAAAATACATTAGGTGATTTTGCAGTGAAAATTGGTGACTTTTCACAACCAAAAAATACATTAGGTGATTCTGCAGTGAAAATTGTTGACTTTTTACAACCAAAAAAATACATTAGGTGATTTTGCAGTGAAAATTGGTGACTTTTTACAACGAAAAAATACATTAGGTGATTTTGCAGTGAAAACTGATGACTTTTCACAACCAAAAAATACATCACGTGATTTTGCAGTGAAAATTGGTGACTTTTCACAACCAAAAATACATAAATACATTAGGTGACTTTGCAGTGAAAATTGGTGACTTTTCACAACCAAAAACACATTAGGTGACTTTGCAGTGAAAATTGGTGACTTTTCACAACCCAAAAATACATTAGGTGACTTTGCAGTGAAAATTGGTGACTTTTCACAACCAAAAACACATTAGGTGATTTTGCAGTGAAAATTGGTGACTTTTTAATGTTTTTTGTTTGGCTAAAAATGCGGTAATTACTTTGGTGAATTTAAAGTGAGTTTAGGTAACTTTTGTATGGCTAAATACATATGTGACGATTTTCTCTTTGTAGAAAAACATTTCACGACTTTATAGTAACTTTTGGTAACTTCTGCACGAAAATGTCAATTCATCTGTGTAATGAGTCCAATGATGTCCTTATGAACGGAGTGAAAAATACGATCCACTGGATCCATGCCGTCAATGTAGTTCAGCAGCACACCACCAGATGTCTCTAATTCCTGTTTATACTTCACGTACATGGGCCAGGCGACGGCGTCGAGGTAACCGTCGATCTCGGGCAGCTCGTACGCGCGGGCGTTCCGTCTGCGGACGCACTCCTCTTTCGGCAGCGTGAAGAAGTAGCGCAAATCGAACAGTCTGCACAGCGGTTGATGATTGAAGATGAGGATGCCTTCGACGATGATGATGGAAACATCGCAGTGACCTGCACCGGATTCCGCAGGACAATGTCCTGTGGTCATTTCGTCCCTCTCAGCAGAATCAGCATCGCCATTACTATGTAATTTCTTCACAGCAATACCGTCACGGCTTGTCGGTAGGTAATTATCACATTCATTCTTACCCTGATTATACTTATTTAAATCTACATTATCGTCACCGAATGTTACAACTCTAGGTAGTACATCTATAGTCATGTCATCTCCACCTTTGTGTGGATTTCCAGTCAATTCAAGCGAGTTTTTTTCAAGACGCATCTGCACTTTTGCACTTTCGCTGCCATCCGGAAACGTAGGATGTCGCAAATGTCGCGGACTGGATGATTTGTGGTTCGATCGTCGTTGTTCGAGCAGTTGATTTAGCTGACCTTCCGAAGTCCGATTCTCGGCGGCAAAAATGGCGTCGCGCACCGCCAACGTCAACGAATCATTGTCTATGCTGCTCAAAATGTCGAAATTTGCAAACGAATCTCCGCCAAACTCGGGAAGACGAACGTGCTTATCACTATCCAGCGGCCAGTAGAAATCGTCCGCGCGAATGACCCGCGTCCTAGGGAACGTGTCGCAGATCCGTTTTGCCAGCGTAGACTTCCCGCCGTTAGTGACGCCGCCTAGGCCGATGACGATGCAGCGGCTGACAGATCTGGCACTCCCGACGCCCGCCATCGGAGCGTTATGAACTAGAGGATGAAAGCAAAGAAGAGAATTGGAGAAAACAGCACAGCAGAGACAGAGAGAATTGATTCTAACTAGCCGCTTCATTAGCGATTTAACAGCATGCTTATCTCAGCGGTAAAACAAACGACTTGCAGATTAAAACAACAGATGGCGTTGATGGTACAGCGTTTAAACTTAACGTAAACACAAAACAAGTAATAGACTTTCAGCCACTGATAAATAAACACCAGACTCAGTAACTTCTACCCATTTATTATTATTTAGATTGGAATGAGAATAATCACATGGTTAAGAACCAGGGGCGGAACTAGGGGGGAGCGAGGGGGGGGGGGGGCGCCCCCCCGTCAAAATTTGCGCCCCATGCAAAATCGGACAAATAATTTTTTTGCAGTGAAAATTGCAGTTCGCATGTAATCATTTTCAATATGAATTAGAATTAGGTAAAAAAATGTTTGGTAGATTCAGTGTATTATTTTCTTAAAACTTGTGCGTGATAAATTTCTGTAAATAACAATTTAGTTAGAGGCACATTAATAACGTTAGGTTAACTGAGAGTTAATTTTCTCATTATTGCTCTGTCCGCTACGCCGTCCTACACACATGCTAATTATAGGCCTGCATGCAGTATAAAAGGGGTTAAAAATTGGCTTAACCATTATTTAACCACTTCGGATACCTCGCCCTCCCAGAAAATTTTTGCGCCCCCCTGCTTGCCACATCTAGTTCCGGCCCTGGTAAGAACAAACACTGAGATGTACATGTGTGATACGTATCACTACAGTCATGAACAAACCAAGCTGCACGTGATTCTTATCACTGTCTAAACAGCCTGTTCTAGCACCTGCCGTGCAGTGTGAACCGGTCTAGAGCATTCAGGTAATGTAGGAAGTAATTTCCACGTTGTAACAGTTTAGTAAACAAACTCAGTCTTTCTGCATTATTTCTTTTATATAATTTCACAAGTTAACTTTATTGTTTTTAAAGAAAAATATATAAATAAAAAATCTCTGAAGCATGGTGTTTGCTAAAAGGATCTTAGTCTTAAGACTAAAATTGTTGTCTCAAATTAGTGGTAAGCATTGAACAGGGTTCCCACAGAATTTTAAAATAAACTTCACTGATTTTTCCCTGACCAAATATTGATTCTCCATGGCCAAGATAAGCAGAAATTGCATTACCAGTAAACATATTCAAACATTTTTGTGTATGGACATCGATACATACACTGATATATAATGTGTTAGCACAGTTGCAGTAGAGCTAACGAAATTACACTAACCACATTAAATAAACTTTCTTAATCCAATCATTATTTTTTGAACAGAAATCGAAACTGGGAGCCTGTCATAGCAAAATTTTATTCGAACACGAATTGCTGAAAAATATGTTTGGAAAAATATCATGGTGACTGTTTTTGCAACCCTTTCCAATTTCCTAGACTTTTGCGGGCATCGCCATCATTTTCCCCAACCTTTCATCAAATTATCTTTTTCCCTGACTTTTACATGGCTATCCAGGATAACCTGTATTTTCATAATCTTAGCTGAAATTTGATTAAAACCTAAAATTATAGATTCGAATACTTGAGCGCTTCGACCACATACGTTCGTTACCATTAAAATGTTTGAAACATCACGCATTCGGGACAAATTAGCTGCAATGTTTGTGCAGATTTTTTAAACAAATTATTAGAGTTTTTACTACGGAATAGAATCAAGCAACATGCACAATCTTTGTGACACTGCTTTTTATTAATGATTCGAAAATGTTTAAAACCGATTTCGAATTCGAAATTGCTTTTTTGGTAGAGAATGCTTACCCTTATCTCCAGTATGTATATTATACAATTTTGTAGTGATTATTTGTCATAATTTAAAAAAGTACATTTGAGTTCGAACGATAAAGTTAATACTATTACGAACAAAGGTAAATAACTAGTACCATGTATAAAAATTTAATACACTCGTATTACAGTTTGCCGAACAAAAGCGGGGAGACGTCGGTCCGAATTTACAGCTTGTCCGTATTTTCCGATACTAAGCTAATACAGTAGGCGCCGTGCATTAGACTCATGGTAACGTAGAATCAATCACTTTAATTGTCTCAAATATCTGAATCACCTTGCAAAATAACGGCGGGACTTTCGGACAAAATCTGGTCCGCTAAAAGTCCCGCCGTTATTTTGCAAGGTGATTTGAGTCATCAATTTCAGTCACGTTGCAAAATAACTGTGGGGCTTTCGGACAAAATCTGGTTCGCTAAAAGTCCCGCCGTTATTTTGCAAGGTGATTTGAGTCATCAGTGTATTAAATTTTATTTGAGTCACCTTGCAAAATAACGGCGGGACTTTCGGACAAAATCTGGTCCGCTAAAAGTCCCGCCGTTATTTTGCAAGGTGATTTGAGTCATCAGTGTATTAAATTTTATTTGAGTCACGTTGCAAAATAACGGCGGGACTTTCGGACAAAATCTGGTCCGCTAAAAGTCCCGCCATTATTTTGCAAGGTGATTTGAGTCATCAGTGTATTAAATTTTATTTGAGTCACCTTGCAAAATAACGGCAGGACTTTCGGACAAAATCTGGTCCGCTAAATGTCCCGCCGTTATTTTGCAAGGTGATTTGAGTCATCAGTGTATTAAATTTTATTTGAGTTACCTTGCAAAATAACGGCGGGACTTTTGGACAAAATCTGGTCCGCTAAAAGTCCCGCCGTTATTTTGCAAGGTGATTTGAGTCATCAGTGTATTAAATTTTATTTGAGTCAACTTGCAAAATAACGGCGGGACTTTTCTGGTCCGCTAAAAGTCCCGCCATTATTTTGCAAGGTGATTCAGATTTTGTCCAAATTTTCCGATATACGTAAAAGCGAGGTCCGGCAAACCGAGATATGAGTGTATCTTCAAATCATATTTCCTGTTTTTGCTTCCTGCGTTGCTCACTGAACTGATAAAGTTAAAAAACAAATCACCATCTAAAACATCCAATTCTAAGTTGAACGGTATAACTAAATGACGGAAAAACTGCTTGCACAAAAGTCCAAAGTCCTAAAATGGCTTCGCACTTTGGCTTAATGCGTTTGCTGATGATAATTTTACTTGGCTTCCGAGACTTGACTACACCAAGCAACCGTTGAGTGAATTAAGCGACTAACACTAAATTTTGTCCTGGGTTGACACTATTCACTACTTGATAGGGACGAGCATCGAACGTTCGAATTTGATTCAAACAAGTTTTTTTCGTTCGAATTATAGATTCGAATAATTCAGCACTTCAACGACATACGCTCTTCATCATCAAAATGTTTCAAACATCTTGCAATTAGTGCAGTTTAGCTATGATTTCCGTGCACAATGTTTAAACAAATTATCAGTGGTTTTACTGCAGAGCAAAATCCAGCAACATGCATGATCTTTGTAAGACCAGTAATACTTTCACTGTAATGTTTCACATTTTTTGAAGAGTTCATCACAACCAAGATGCCCTTTGGACAATTTAAAAATAAAACAAGGTCTATGGTAATGACAATTAGAGAAGGGATTGCTTGAATGGTCAGTACTCAACGTTTGCCATTGTGTTTTGCCAACATTGAATAAGGCCGGCCACAAAAAAATTGTTTTTACCTCACCTCATCAGCTCAAAAGATGTCAGTAGGGAGGGAGGAAAAATTTTTTGAAGCTTGTGAATGTTTAAAGCTGAATCGTGGAATATTTAAAATCAGTTGAAATCAAATTTTTCGCATTTCTACGCTTCATTTTCTAGTTTTGTATTATTAAATCATCATAATTATCGATTATTGTATAGTTTCTTTGTTTTGTATCTAGAATGCACGTATACTCTGATAATTATGTTATAAGCGGTAACACTACTCGGCCGTTAATACACCGATTTGGCGGAAAATTTGATACTTTTTAGCCTCCAATTCAATGAGCATCATACAAAACGGCAACCCTGGGCAAAAGTTAGCAGCGGAAAAACATGGCGGTGTCCTGCATTCCCGCGTTGTAATAATTATTGCGTTTTACACTTTAAATTTAAAAAAATACGCTTTTACATGACTGCATCACGTAATCGTACAAAAAAAATTATAAAATTCCCGGCTTGGTGTGCGATAGAAAATATTACCGGGCGATTAGACGGAAACTAAAGCATTATTATGGTCGGTCTAACTGGACACAGAGGTCCGATAAAGCGCAGAATGTGACGGGGCAGCAAAGATGCTACTTAATGGAGCGAGTATCAATATTAATGAGTGATTAATATACTTAAGGTAAAATTAACAAAGCTACTGTACAACATAACTTACCTACGTGAGTTTGTTTCGCATAACATTACACATCAGACGAAGCCAGTTTTCTATGCGGGTCGACACACCTACAAACACGAAGCTTGTGTTAGACTCCTAGTTCATACATAAATACAACAAACAGAAAAATGAGACAATGCAACAGGGGTGTGCAAACTATGGCCCGCAAAGAGATTTGTCAACCTAATGAAAGTGCGGCCCGCTGAGAGAATTTGTGCGACCCGCGAAGAGATTTGTCAACCTAATGAAAGTGCGGCCCGGGCGATTAATTGAGTGTATCCAGCTGAAGTCCGTGCCACGATCCCAAAGATAGTGCGGGTAGTTTTTTCTACTAGATCGGATGCCATTAACCCTTACAAGATGGTTGTAGCTTAATGTCACTGTACTACACAGACTGTGTGATACACATTACTAATATGCATTGTAATGAAATTACCACTATCTGTCCTGAAAGTAGAAATATGTGGTTTGTAATATAGATTTTAATAACATCTAAAATAGTCTCTTGAGTGTAGTAGTAATGATGTACGCAGGTCGGATGCAAAAAAAATCATTATTAGGCCTTGCTGTACTTGGCTCCTTGATCAAACTGCCTGTGGCCCGCAGGAATTGCGGGAAAGTTTAATGTGGCCCGGCTAGTCAGATAATTTGCACACCCCTGGGCTATACACAGTCAAACACCTTTATAAATTTATACTGTCTACTTTGGGACTGGAAAAAAGTTGGCGTTACAGTGAGGTAAATTAATATATACGTGTCTACGCAAATATGGACATTTTCTTTAGCCAAATATACGGGCGTTAAAGCAAAATCCACAATACATTCATGAGTGCAAACCTTTCATTTTTACACACTAGGGTCACCATTTAAATGTATAAACTAATTTAAACGCAAAACGTGTTTTAGAAATTAAAACCGTATCAAATTGATTGGTGACATGCTTATCAAAATCGTATTGCAAATTTTTATCGTGTATCAAAATCGTATCGCAAATTGGTATTGTTTATCGAAGTGGTATTGCAAATTCTTATCGTTTATCCAAATCGTATCGCAATTTTTTGTAAGGTGCTTATCAAAATTGTATCGCAAATTCTTATCGTTGAACAAAATTGTATCGCAACTTTAGTATCGATTCCCGTCACTGGACTGATGATAGTCACAACGCAATCTTTTTTTGCATTTGGTCCATTTGAGGCAGAATCACCCAGCAACAGGGATGAGAATGACAAATTGCAAAAAGCTCTGAAACAGGCCGGGGGGTTGGGGGCCGCGTAGGCCCCCATGGGGGTTCAAGGGGGGGCAAAGCCCCCTTGCAGTTAGCAACAAATAGCAATTTTGTGACCATAGAGAGCCTCTAAGTTGACTTAAAATATCAGTTACCTTGTTTCATGCATAATTTAAAATACCCAACTATCAAGGATACATGATACCTAATTGTCTCAAAAACGCCTAAGTACTGGCCACTCCTATGCAAAAGTATACAAATCTTGACTCAAATAACTCCGCACAATTGATTCTACATATTTTTATACATAGAGATATACACGTGGTTACACTGATGTACATGATGTAAACAAAGTAACGGCCTGCCAACTAGCGGTCAGTTTGTGAAATAATGTACTGGGTCCGTAAAAATTTTCTCAAATCAATTTACGCGATTTACAAAAACGGCACTACTGGTCTTCCAAAAACTCGGAATTCCGCGTATTCGCGGAAAACTCTCATCCATGTGCTCACATAAACAAGAGGTCAGTCAATCTCTGCATGGGTCAATATTACAACATCTAAATGAACGCCTTTAATTGGCTTATGTAAAAAGCACTAACTGGAATAAACGCCTTTAATTGCCTTGTGTAAAAAGCATATAGGCATAGCTCAGAGCGCTGTGTGTTAAAATCAGCTGTATTTCATACTTGGTAAGCAGATAAAGACTATCATCATCGCTATGCACATATATGGAGATGTAATCTAACACCGACCTATACCATTCCTAATTCACTGAGCAGCAAAATTACAGGAACAATTCATAAAGTTATATATAAGCAATTAAATATAAGCTATCGTCTTTAGAAATATTAGGGGAAGGAATTTTAAATAAGATTTATTATTCAAATATTCATGGAAAATGATTTGAGTGATCGGATATCCGACCCTGGGATATTATTCGTCATCGCTGATCGTGGTAGCCCACAGGTGGAAGTAGATAAAAAACAAAAGACTGCACAGCAGTTACTGTACCACAGTGTGTGTTAACCCTTTCACTACAGAAATCGGCACAGTGCCGCCTATGTTTTTCATGCAAGGGACGGAACGCAGTAGACTGCACTAAGCGCAGTCACTCAGATCTGTTTATTTCACTGCTACAGCCATGGAAATCATTGTAGAAAAGTTTAGCATCCGTGGGATTGGGGTTGCTTCGCAACAAGTAACGCTAACCAGCCAATCAGCGTCTGAAGCCAGGTGCATTCCACAATACTGTACTGTATGGTATGTTCCCACGCAAAATCACTCGTAGATCGTTTACAAAACGTATGTTTAGCTGACTGTTTTCCTTCTTATAAAATGAGTGCATATTAGGGATTAGTGTTATTTTGTGAAAACTGATTTCTAAATATAAGTACATGCTTGTGCGTGCGTGTGTGTGTGAGTGTGCGTGTATGTGTGCATAAAGGCATGTATGTGTGCTCTCATGTGCAGAAATAAAACAAATAGTTAATATTAGTACGTAATAACAAACAACTATTTGTTTATTTACAAGATTCCGTTTTAGTAACACACCACAAGAAGTTACTGCCAAGTGTGCAAAAGCCAATGTCGCCCAGTTAAAAAGTAACGACGTAGTGAAAGGGTTAATTGTTGACGCACGAGCACTGCTGAGTTGGAGTGATAAATTTACCAGCACACAAGTTTCTCTTTAGACTGAACTAAATGCCATCTATTAACTCAAGTTTAAATGAGCTGCACTCGTAAACGACTAAACGCTGAGCTTCTTCATATTTCATTTTTACTCATACGTAAACATTCTACAAGGTTTGAATGCATTTTTTCAAAACGTTCCCATACCAAGTTCTAAACTCTTTGGTGCCATAATCATGACTAAGTACTTAAGTCCAGTAAACCCGACTGTTAGGGCCAGTGTGAACCTGACTTAATAAATTTTCATTTTGTAGCGAAGGTGGCTCCATCTAGCTAGAAAGTTTAAAGTGTGGGCACTGACCTAGTTACGTTTTTCATTATGCTGTTCTGTTGAATGAGTGAACATGTGTCTTTAACAAGCTAGCGAAATTTTTCATTAGATATGCCGCAATGATGTAAGTTTACTTCTATTAATTTTTATTTTTATTTATTCATTGATTCATTATTCATTACCAATCTAACTAAATTAGCCAATGTCAGTCACTTTTGCCTTTCTATTTTTTTGTTTCAAATGTTGCAGAAATAAAGATCAGTGGTTTATATGAAAATTCAACTGAGACTTTTGAAGTTGTTATAAATGCCTCTCTGAGACACTAATACCGACGTCCCAGTGAACTGCCTAGGGCAGTGAGCTGATTGTTATTTTTCCGCCACACACTGGCATAGAGGGCGGAAGTGAGCGTGTGGCACTGAATTGAATTAAATCGTGGCGTTCAACATGTGGTCAATCGCTGTTCACCTATAGGATAAGAGAATACTAAAAAATCATTGGAACTATGCGTGCACTTTCCTCAGGGATGAGAATGACAAATTGCAAAAAACTCTGAAACAGGTTGAGGGTTTTAGGGCCGGCAAGAAATTACAATTTTGTGACCATAGAGAGCCTCTAAATGAACTTACAATATCAATTACCTTGTTTCATGCATAATTTAAAATACCCAACTATCAAGGATACATGATACCTAATTTTCTCAAAAACACCTAAGTACTGGCCGCTCCTATGCAAAAGTATGTAAAAACTGTCTGCAGTTGACTCAAATAATTCTGCACAATTGATTCTATATTTTTATACATAGAGATATACACGTGGTTACACTGATGTACGTGATGTAAACAAAGTGACGGCCTGCCAACTAGCAAAAATTTTCTCAACGAATTTACGCGATTTACAAAAATGGCACTACTGGTCTTCCAAAAACTAGGAATTCCGCGTATCCGCGGAAAATTCTCATCCCTGCTAAAAATGATCAATATTGTCTTAGTGACTGCAAGTATATGCCAGTGTGTTTTGTCTTAGACGAATGGAGCTTTAACTTTCAAATTCAAATTCAAAACGTGCATTGATTTCCACATTCATCATATAACTGAGGCAAGTAAATGTATTTAATTATCACAATGGAAATAGGATGGCGAAAGACCAAGAAGGTCAACTAGTCAAGCCATCCTTCAATGGATGTGTGTGATTATTGGGATGACACTGTAGCTATTTCACTCATGAATAGTAGTGAAATGACATTATTACTATCTTACTTAGCAACTTGATCTGTTTAAAATTCTCTAATCAACTTTGAATAATTGAAGGATGAAAATGCGATCAAAGATATCTAAAAATACAGGCAAATGATAAACAAAAAGCAATGGTAAGCAAAACCCCAATAAAGTGGTACAAATGAATATAAAAATGATCAAGACATTTCAATACAAGACGCTTCAAGACAATATATAAGCAAGAACAGGCATAGCTCAGAGCGCTGTGTGTTAAAATCAGCAGTTAGTCATACTTGGTAAGCAGATACTGGTTTATCATCATCGCTATGCACTGTTCACTATTCAAATACAGTTTTCAATTATGTGAAGATATAAATGTAAATGACCAATCATAAAACGACTCAGAACAATGTGTCAGCTTTTTCATCATATGTTTCCTGAGCGGATTTTAGCGACACAAAATCCTGTCAGCCTGACTCTAAAAATTGTACTTAAATAATTCGTATAGTTAGCGCCACCACCTACTAGAATATTCAACATAAATAATGCACCCAGAGAAGACTGGAGGGGTCATTTATGCTTAACCCCTAACCACGCTGTAAGCTGAGACGCTAAATATATTGCGGCGAAGATAAAACAGCAGAATATTCAAAAAAATTGCGTTTTAATTGTTGTTGTAAGCACCATAAAGAAATCAGTCAGTTATGTATTACATTTGTTAATCCTGAAATAAATAATTTTAAGGCTTACTAGAGCTAAACTTTTCGAAGAACATGAACAAAAAAATCGGCAAAAGCACATTGACAGACTTCGGAAATAATAAAAGTAAGCTCCGATTTTAAAACATACAACTGCAGTCAAGCCAATGATTGCAGGACAATTCTGTTTTGCCTGCGCCTGGACCAAAGATAAAATTCCATATTCACCCTAATAGTCAGCTCGCACTGTTTTCAAACTTACTGATTATCATTTTTTGCTCGAGTTACTTTAGAGACCACACTCGAGTACCCAAATTATTACTACTAGCCACAGATTGAGATGAAGCGCTTGCACACAAACTCATCCAAATCTGTGCTACTAGCTCAAACGATTGCAGCTTTGTTATCCCTATATTTATTTTTTAACGATATTTTTTATTGTCCTAATTATTTATAATTTAGTCTATAATTTTATATTGTGCAATATTGTACACCATGATTTGTTTCTTGTCCTAATTATTTAATGACTTGCTTTTTTATAATCTATTTATAATAATATGTTTGGTAGACTACTGATTTCAATGAAACTCATGTAGAAGCCTTGACAAATCTGTATACTTCAATAAGCCTGTAAACATACAGATGTCATTGGTAAAATTTACTTCAATTCTGCCTCTACAGAAATATGGTATGCATATCACGCTTGTAACATAATTAGTTTTCTATGTTCTTGGTAGATTAATTTTTGCATAAATTTGAGTTGTTTACTCACACATTATCTCCACAAAGAGGTCTTGGTCTTGTAACAAATTTTCAGTCAGTTTTGATATTGTGATGTAGCATTAAACTATTATCCGTATTCTTGTTACTTATAGCGGAATAGATGGCTACTAGTTTTACTCGAGATTTATAGGAACTAGCATAAGCATACGAGCTATGTCCGTGTTTATAAATATAAGTTGGTGAATTTCACATGTTTAACTGTGCTAGAACAAAGGAAATAAGAAAAAATTTAACGATTTGCACTTTACCAAAAAAAATTTGACAATTGACAATTTTTTTGACAATTGAAATGACAATGTCCATGTGTAAATCTGCTCATATGATTTTAAACGTGTATCGATAATTGCTATCAAAAATATTGTTATTGATTTACATATAATTATCAGCTGCACTTCGATTCATCCTCCCGTTGTTTCTAGAGGCTTTTTTGTAAAATCTGCTGTAATGATTCATTTACTGTGTTAACAAAACTACTACTACAACAACGCCAGAGAGTAACTCAATGCTTCGCATTCCTTACTACATGAAGCAGACGTTTGAAACACACAAATGCAACACACATATTTCCAAGGCAAGCCACATTCGATGGGTTCGAATTTATTTAAGCTATAATCAATAAAATACAATAATCAATCAGCCCATTGTTGTTTTCTAAGATCGCGGTCTCTCTTTCTTTCCCTTGTACAGAGCTAACAGAGATACATTAGCCACTTTCACTACTTTGAATCGGACTCCGGGAATGTCACCAACGGCGTGTCCTTTACGTCCGAAACCTGCCACCAATACTTCGTCATTTTCCTAAAAATTCAGAAACGCATGTTTATGAAAAATTCCGTAAATTAATTTAAAGTGCAAGAAAACACTCGTCATAAATAAAGCTTAAAAATGCGTTTTGGAATTTTACCAAATTTACATGTTGTCCTATTGCAGACAGGGCTTGTGTTAGCAGTAACGCTGTACAAAACTAGTAAATTTAAACTCCAGAGATGACCGCTAGAAGCAGCCATTTTATGGTCAGTCGTTCGAAGCAAGTTTAAATAACATTGTGTAAAGCTTGAAAAAATGGCCGAAGCATTCGTAGCGCACTCTTCGAAAACTAAGAAAAAATATTAATTGCTTTGTATTGCCAATAAAATCAATAATGTTTTTTTTGGTGAATCAGTGGTGCATACTGGGATAGATATGCGTAGCGTTTTGTCGGTCAAATTCTTTAAATTATTAAGAAATTCTTCGATCATCACATAAGAATTTCAAACAGGTGAGAATAATGTAATGTAGTGTAAAATTCATTTACATAGCGTGAACGTAAAATTTAAAAGACATTAAAATTAAAAATAATTCATCATAAAAAGTACAATTTAAACAAATGTGTTTCAAGATATTGTTTAAAACAATCTAATGAATTTGTAGACTGTATAGCAACAGGTAGATTATTCCAGAGACGTGGAGCTCAGACAGAGAAATACCATACAATACCATATTAGGAATCGGCTGATGTAAATAAATTTGTTCATTAGCATTAGAATGAAGCAAACCACACCACGTAGCTCTTTGTAGGTGATACAAAGAATTTTGAATTGAATTCGGAACCTTTTTCAGCAACCAAAGTGACTCTCTTAGAATGGATGTAATATGATCATATTTTCTAGTTTTCGTAATGAGACAGGCAGCAGAGTTTTGAATCAGTTGGAGTTTGAAAATTTCATGTTAAGTAATAATGCAAAGTAATGTAAGTTTGTAGAGAAAAATTCCATTTTCTTCCCAATAATCATTAAATATTACACCCACAGGTGGCAGGTATGCTAGCTTATGTAATTCCACTAACAATTTTGATCATTTTTTACACCATAAACGACATGCAAGCCAGAATCCCACATTTAATGGAAGATGTCTCTACATCTTTGTTCTGTAAGGTAATATGGTAAACGGAGCCAGCTAGACATAAATGTCGTTACCTATCCATGTAATGGCCAGCCTTAAGACTGCGTGACTTTCATGCTAATCACATACCGTGGCAATTTAACTATTATATCTAGCCACAAATGGAGCAAGGTGCTCATTATCAGGTAAAGTAATAGAACTGTACTGTACTACTTCTCCAGAACTGCCACCTGGTGGTGTGTTACAATAATTAAAGCATACATTACAAGTTAACGAGGGGCACTTTGCTAAACTTAAATTAATTTAGACCACAAAAAATAGTTAACTGGGCACCAATTGTACAGCACTCACTTCACTAGAGAAAAAGAAGAAACTAGTACATAATTTTCGATGTTTATAAAAATTATTTAAAGCAAAACCGGACCCAATCTTAAACTGTACATCAAAACAATCTACTCTTTAAAATAATGAAAGGAAATATACTATTTTTTTCACAAATGACTTGCACAAAAGGATTACTACCACACAAACAGAATTTCGCGTTTGCGCCACTAGTTTAATGCTTTTAGTAAACACGTAACATCCTTGCGGAATGCTTTTGCTGTTAAAAATGAGTGTTAGTTTGTGATGTCATCAATAGTTGGTTAATTGAGATTCTAATCTCTTATTTACTTATCACAAACGCTCTTGCAGTATTAATTGTGTTAAAATGTATACTTTTTATCGGATTTAAAAATGGGATAGGATATGAAAAATCATCCCGTCTTCCTTTGAATTGTTTTTCACATTTCTCAGAGCAATAATCAACGTGTAAACACTTCTCAAAAGTGCCAGAGAATCTACATACGAATATCCTGCGACACACCACTAACCTCAATAAAATTTAAGCAACCGTCTCTGGGTACGAAAGCTGTGATTTTTTTCCCATTTTTAATGAGCTGAACTCTGACGCACTTCCTGATGGCAGAGTTAGGCTGCTTGGCTTCTACTCCACTGTAAACAAATGAATAAGTTAATGGAAAATCAATAAAGAACAAACTCATAAATAAGTGTCTGTATGGGCTAAATGCACCAGGAAAAAAGTGAAATTACTCACAAAAATACTGACAAATATTACTCACAAATATACCGATGAATATTACTCGCAATTGCTCCCAAATATACTCACAAATATTGTTCACAGTTACTCACAAATACACTAACAAATATTACTCGCAGTTACTCACAAATACACTCACAAATATTACTCGCAGTTACTCACAAATATACTCACAAATATTACTCGCAGTTACTCACAAATACACTCACAAATATTACTCGCAATTACTCACAAATATACTGACAAATATTACTCGCAATTACTCACAAATATACTGACAAATATTACTCGCAATTACTCACAAATATACCGACGAATATTACTCGCAATTGCTCCCAAATATACTCACAAATATTGTTCACAGTTACTCACAAATACACTAACAAATATTACTCGCAGTTACTCACAAATATACTCACAAATATTGTTCACAGTTACTCACAAATACACTAACAAATATTACTCGCAGTTACTCACAAATACACTCACAAATATTACTCACAAATATACTGACAAATATTACTCACAATTACTAACTAACTAAAAAAACTAGCTGTATCTAGTTTTACAATACGGCCTTTTAACTTTTAACGCATTTAGGCATAACTTCCCATTTTGGGACACTTTCGTATTCGCGTCCATGTAGCTAGACCATTTTTAAAGCATAAGAAGTAGTAATGAAATGCCATTGTAGCTAAATATTGAGAGTACTACAAACTATTACTTAAAGGCAGGAGTCGGGAGTTGGAGTTCCTAAATATTGAGAGTACTACAAACTATTACTTAAAGGCAGGAGCCGGAGTCAGGAGTTACGGCTCCAAAAATTTTGGGAGTCGGAGAAGGAGCCAGAGTCAGTAGTTTACTGTACCGACTCCACAGCCCTAATGGTAAGGAATATAACTTTATATGTGGAAAGTTTTACGGGATATACTTTTAAAATTCCCATTTCTTCCCTTTATGAAATCCACATTTCTTACATCTTTTCTAAAACGATGCCCTTAGCGTGTGAAGCTCCACCAAACGGGTTTGCCTTCAAGGCAGTTCCTAAATGAGCTTTCTTGTACTGTTTGTCATGCCATCTCTGATCTCGGCGATGATCCTTCAGCTTTCTGGCTGTTCTTAAACCTCTTGGCTTTCCTGCAAATGGCAAAAATGCAGTTATAATCTCAAGCTATATTAGAAAGGAAAAAACATCAATATCAGTAGTCTATACAGTAGGTTTTTTTAGTTTATTATTATCCCATTCAGTACAATATAATGACATTAAGCACACAGTGACATCAAAATTATTACATTATACTGTATCAAATTGTTACGTTTCATACACTATCGTTATCATAAAAGAATCATTGTACTGCAGTGGGCTAGAGAAGCAAAGGCTTGTATAAGCCCACTGTCATGTGAACCCGATAAAAAAAGAATAGATGAGTGAACAAAAAAAAAGAATCGGGAGAAAGGTTAGATCACACAGGAAGGGTAGAAGGATGTGTTAGTGGAAATGGTAGAAAGAAAGATAATAGATTGCGCTATGTTGACATCAGCTCTAAAGATTAATCAATGATGCCTTGTTTTGCATAATCTGTACCAGGATTGTGGTATGACTGCTGTAGTAGGTGTGGGAAATTAGGAAGTATTGTACTTAGGTAAAATGACAATTGATGGTTATTTTAAATTCTTAGTTACACTTTGCAGTAACTATTTGTTTTTCCATCGTTTTTTAGTTTAAACAATATTTATGTTTGATAAGAAGCGCTACAATCATAAGTACATTTATAGTGATTTCGTACTCCAAACATTTCGTATTCTTAAAGGTATAGAAACCAGTAAAATATTTTTCCATCGACAGACATATCATGGTACTAGAAGTCACTCCTACAAAATCAAGAAGAGAACAGTTCCCCAAAGGTGGAGTAGAAGAAGATTCACATTTGCAAGGCGACTAATTAATGAGTGGAAAATATATTTATTAAATATATTCACAATGATCATTACAGCATTGTACATAAAAGTATTTAAAAATATATTTATTATTATGTGCACAAGATGCCAAGCCGCAAATGACCCGTGGGGTACTCAAGAAGTAATTACTTGTTTAGAGCACCCCAAATGAATGTGGATTGAGTGTAATAGAAAAGAGCAGTAAAGGAGTAGAAGGAAAGGTTAATAGAGAATAGAAAGAAGGAGAAAGATGTGGTGGTATCTGTATGAGTAACATGAACTATAGAAATGTAAAAATTGACATAGCTAGCAACGTGCTGGATTCCTACAGGGACAGCAGTGCAATTAATCAAATTGATTTATTCTGTATAATTAGAAAAGATTTCACTTTTGAAATTTCTTTTGAAGTTATTTATAGAAAAAGAATTTTTTATGTATTCGTTGATGTTATTCCAAAGTCTAGGGCCAGTGTTATTGATGAAGTGCCTTGCCGCGTCAGTCCTGCAATACTTAATACGAAATTCGTTAAATCTTGTTGAGTAATGTCTTATGTTAATAGATAATGGGTTTAAAAAGAAAAGCGCTGCCTGACCATGTAGTTCAAGCCTCCAATCCTGCCCAGTTTAAGTCTCGTCTCGATAGATATTGGAAAAACAATGCTGAAAAATATATAGACCCCACGTTGCCACAATGGCAACAAGAAACTCTGTGCTACGCTTCATGATCGCAGTGTCGCCACCTATTATGTTAACCTTTTATATTGATAAAGTAAACAATTTATGCTTAACCTCTATCCTTCGACAGTAACGGTAACGGTAATACAACAAAACAATGAGTAATTAATCAAATGCCAATTGATAAAGGCCCTAAGAGGTATAAAACCTATATAAAAGCATAAAAGCTTTTCAGCGAGTAGAAATGTTGTTTACAAGTTAGGCACTGTAACTGTTAATTATGTGTTAAGTAAAAGCGAAATTGAGAAGGTTTGTAACTTGTTTTTTTGAATAGCGGTGTGCGAAAGGGTGGTACAGGTTGGTTATGATGTTTTTCGTGTCGATGTTAAGCTAAGAAATGAAATGAGCAGTAATGAAGCTAATGAAAGATGAAAGTGTTGGGTCACGGGAACACAAGAATATAAATAATTTGTCCTGTAAGGTAGAGTTCAGAGATTTTATGTACTATTAGTTTTAACTTTATTAATTAAAGAGCCCACTTTGTATAATAAACGAAATGACAGCAGATACTATAGCACTGTTAGAATCAGGTGAAAGTGAGCTATCGCCATATAGTCCATTGTTTTTTAATGGACAGGACAGCAGTTTTAGCAGCACGCTCTTCGAAAAATAACTTTTAATTATTTATAAGTATTTTAGCAAAGGGACAGTTGTATATCATCCACGTACTAGTAATTTTTTTACATGAACACCAATGTGTTCAATTGTAGACCCAAATCACGTTTTGACTCCAAAAATAAAACGCTAATTTTAAAGAATTGCATAGCGGGGAACTTATGTATGTATTTAAATATGTTTTCCTCGATAAATTTAGTAAATAAAGAACAAATTATTAGAAAATTTTCGAGAAACGAAAATAATCATACCCATTTCTACAACGTGCTGGAAGCAAAAGGCCGTTCCCAAAATGCATTGCCGTCTCGTTGGTTCTCGAAACGAGAATACGAGATTTTGGTAAAAATGGCGAGCGTGATTTTGGTAAAAGTGGTCTGTCTTGCCGTATTTTCCGTCGGCTTTTCGTCATCTACAGAAATCACACCTGTAGCTATATGGGGATCAAACAGGTAAACGTTTTCTAAGTATTTGTTATAGTGAAGATGCCTCTCAGAAGTTTGTAAATGAAAATGCGTCACAACGTTTTCCTTCAAGTTCAGAAATGACTAATGTCAGTAATGGTAATGAGGTGTTCTGCTTCATAACCAATAAATTGGGACACATTTTTGTTTTTACCGCACATCGCTAATTTGGCGTGTTGCTTTGCTTACTTTAAAATTACCGTTTCCCTACTGTCCCGGTTTTTTCCTTTAAATTTAAAATTACGGTACCTATTGATATAACAAAATAATAACGAATAAATAATTATTAACTTCGTTTTACCATAATTACAATCAAGTAAAATTAAACTAACAATTCTTTACTATACAATACATAAAGCAATTTTACAACTTTAATCAGACAAAGAATAATGAAGTATTCAATGGGTGATCATTTTTAGTCATAATTAATATTATGTGGCAAGTTGTTCAGCTCACAAGCCAAAGCTTGTACGAGAGACTCTGACAATGAAACAGAGATCTGTTAGTACAAAAGGAGATGTGGATGAAGTTGCTAGTGACATTGACAAGAGTAGAGATATGACAATATGTAACACAGCAGTAAACCTGATTTTGTTAAGTAAAATTAAAATAAATACAACGTCAAAAGAAGGATGACAAAAAGTAAATAGTTATGCAATTAGTCACCTCATAATTAGAATACAAGTAGGAGATTTGTGTTCTTGTAGTAAGGTCACGAAAAATTGTAATCAAAAATCATATTAACAATTCTTTCCTCATAACCAGGTCTATTTACAGGGTTCCCGCGGTCAGGGAAAATTCTTGAAAATGCTGGCTATCCTGGATAGTCAGGGAAAATATAATTTGGTAAAAAGTTAGGGAAAATGATGAAAATGGGGTGGAAGGTCGGGGAATTTTTCAGCGATTCTTGTCCAAATATAATTTTGATATTACAGGCTCCCAGTTGCAATTTCTGTTCAATAATAACGATTGGTGGACACATTATGTAGCAATATACGTATGAATGTCCATACACAAAAATGTTTGAAAATGTCATGGAAATTTATTCTAAAGGGGAACCATGTATTTAGCAAAGTACAGTTGTCTTTAGAACCATATCTGATGTTGAATAAAATGAGAAAGCCGGTTTTTTGCACAAGCAACGACAGTCTTTCTATATCATTTTTCAACATGTATTTTTGGTACAGGGTGTTCCAAAAGGACCACACACACACACATATATATATATATGTATATACTTAACACTCGACTGTAGTTCTTTGTGATTTTGTCAGCCTGCTTCAGCTGATTTCTACTACTATTTCTTTAGGAACACCCTGTATAAAGGTTATTTTGGAGGTGACACACAGACGCGCACGCATGCACGCACACACATACACACACACACACACACACACATATATACTTAACACTCGACTGTAGTTCTTTGTGATTTTGTCAGCCTGCTTCAGCTGATTTCTACTACTATTTCTTTAGGAACACCCTTTATGAAGGTTATTTTGGAGGTGAGTGTGTTAGATTATATCACTTGTCATTGAGATCCTTGCAAAACCAGAGAGCGGACAAAAATACTTTGCTTTTTTATTTTTAATGATTTATTCTTTTCTGGTTTTGCAGGGATCTCGATTGACGAAGTGTACCCGTGCGCCAGTGTGTTAACACACTTCGCTCACTTTCTGTATTTTGACGACGCTCCGTATCTCTAAAAGTTGTGATACGTCATCATTTACTCTGATACTTCTTCATTAGGATCTCTAAGTTGTGGAAGTCTCGTGTCTGTGAAGTCTAGGACGTTTAGCTATCACCTTTTCAACTTGTTGCTACATTGAATGTGAGTTTATGCTCCGTATCTCTAAAAGTTGTGATACGTCATCTTTTACTCTGATACTTCTTCATTAGGATCTCCAAGTTGTGGAAGTCTCGTGTCTGTGAAGTCTAGGACATTTAGCTATCACCTTTTCAACTTGTTGCTACATTGAATGTAAACTCTCAAAAGTTAGTTACCGCTGTTTCAGTTTGGTGACTCAGTGCCTGACAATTTAAATCACGTCCCTCACGCGAGGTTCAGATCTTCTTGCGTAAGCAAGCATAGAGTTCATATTAGGTTTCTCCTCAAGCTATAGACGTGTTGAATGTGTACTAACCATCTTCCCGAACATCGTTTCAGTTTGGTGAGTTAGAGCCTGTCAATTTAAATCACGTCTGTCACGCGAGGTTCCGATCTTCCTGCGTAAGCAAGCACAGAGCTGATATTAGTTTTCTCGTCAAGCTATAGACGTGTTGAACCTGTACTAACCAAACATTGTTTCATCGCTACGAATGATGGATGTAACGGCTTTGTTCAAGGCTTGCGTAAAGACTGTAAAAATGCGCAACAAAGCGCTTGGCATTGGCAATGATGTCGATAAAAGCATTCTGAATAGAAGCAGGAAATGTGAATTTTCTCAAACTGCCAAGGAAGTGGTAAAGGACGTCGGAGAACTTCGCGCATTTTTGCTCAAACACAGAAAGGATTATGTCAATGTGGGGCACTTGACGTCGGAAACCGGTCACATGACTGACGTTCAGAGAGACCAGATTGATTCCGCTGCTACCGAGTTTGTACGTAAATGTACGGCAAGGATTATGCAGTTAAAGAATCAAGTAGCGATGAAGGGCCTGTCCAAACAAGCGGTGGAGCATCGCCAGCGCGTTCTTGATCTCATCCAGGCGTACTTAAAACTGGTTTGTAAGATTTTTAGTGAACAGCGTGCAGTCAGGATAAGACGGAGCGAGGACCTCCGGCGTATTATGCGATTTGAACCGGGAAAGTCTCCAAGTCTGAAAGCTCAGGCGTCTTCGTCGGCCGGGAATTCGAAAGAAGGAACCCCTCCAGAGAGTTTGTCTAAAGTTTCAGACAGGCGTAAGGAAGATTTGGAGAAAACAGAACGGCCCTCGAAGGTGGCAAAAATGGCTTCAGGTATGGATGACGAAGAATCCGGGTTGTCTCCGGAAGAAATTGCTCAGTTTGAGCAGGAAAACACTTACCTGTATCGGGACATGAACAACATAGTGGAAGAGGTTCGGCAGATTGAAAGCTCGGTGGT
Source organism: Tubiluchus corallicola (assembly GCA_030141605.1). NCBI lineage: Eukaryota > Metazoa > Priapulida > Priapulimorpha > Priapulimorphida > Tubiluchidae > Tubiluchus > Tubiluchus corallicola. The sequence continues at coordinate 32,803 of JAQGDQ010000882.1, forward strand.
GGAGATCACGCGGCTACAGGAAGTCTTCACGGAGAAAGTTCTGGAGCAGGAGAAGGACATTGACAGAATTTACGATGCCGTCGTAGGTACGACGGAGAACGTAAAGGAGGGGAACGAACAGATTAGAGAGGCGATGAAAAACAATGCGGGATTTAGAGTTTGGATATTGTTCTTCCTGGTCGTGATGTCACTGTCGCTTCTTTTCTTAGACTGGTACAATGCCTAAATAAAAGTGAACCTGTCTACTTGGACACAACGTCGAATTTGTAAATATTAGTGATAGATTGTTTGATAATCGGAGTCAGTGATTGGTTGAATTAGTGACAGATTGTTTGATAATCGGAGTCAGTGGTTGGTTGAACTAGAAAAAGGTGATTTGGAATGACACTAACTGATGCCTGTTTTCTATTAATTGAATTACTAGTATTTAGCAATGGGCGATTAATAGATTAATCGAATTAATCACGATTACAACCATGTATAAATCAATTTATTCGATGATTGAACAGTAATTCGATTAATCGACATTAACCGAGAGTAAAATATACGTCAATCAATCAATCAGTTTATTTCACTCCATCAATACATATACAATACATCAACATACAATTCGGACCAGTGCAGCAAGCTCACTGACTCCGGCAGCTCCTGCAGCCAACCTGGTGCCAAACGTATCGCTCCGTTTTCCTTTGGACTACACCGGGGAGGAAGAGAGGGGATTCCTGTTGTCTGGGCAACTCAGGATCTCCATACACCTTGCCCAGGCGTGCACCCTGGAGACGTTCAAGGATCGCACTGCTCAGCCACAGTCGACGCTGCAGCTTCATCAATGTGATCAATAACTGACTCTCTTGGTGCACACTCCATTGTCTTCCGAGACAGAAGGATGCCAACCAATAATGTGATTTAAAAAAAGAAACAGTGTAGGTAAAAAGCGTTGATGAAGTCAAATCAACCAAACTGCTGTAAGTGTCACTGACAAAAAGGCAGTATGTTAGCACAAATAAATGGAATTTTTTCATTTTTTCTTAATTTTTCTCATCTTCCACAATGCACACAATCATGAACCACAGTGTTGCAAACTGTGGGCTTCAAATTCAATGACACGCGATGCTTGTAGTGACATAGTCATTGAGTAGTTAACAAAAGATCATGTATTATGCGCCTATAAAATAGTTTCCGAGTACAGAAATGGCAGGCAACGGTGAAGCTGTGAAGACATTATAGGTTATATTTCACTGCTGTCATAGAAAAATATGGCTAAAACATGGAGAATTAATGTCAATTGGAAATTTCATTTATGACTGTATGCATAGATTTGTGAATTAAATAGTATAACTTTGTTAGCGGACGTATAACCGCATGACTATGATTATCGTATAGGTAAAATATTTGTTTATGAAATGTCGTACAAATGCTTAGTAAATAGTTGTTTTCTCTTCATAGAGTTTACAACTAAATTTGTATATTTGTATATATATATCTTGTGCAGCTATGTTGAGTCAAATTGTTAGTATGATCTATAAATCATTACCCGAGCTCTGCCCGCTGATAAAACCATCGGGTATGCGTCGAGTTTGTAATTCTCATGTTGAAAATTTGATTTTCAGAAATAAAATATCTATCTATCTAATTATTGAATTACAAGAACAGGATTATAATCAAATTGCAAATTTCTTAATCACTCATCAATACTAGTATTACCATCACATATATTTGATACTAGTCATTTAAAAGTGACAGTCTTAACTGGCAGGCGTGTCTTCATGAGTTACTTCATGAAACGTGCAACATTGCCATCTGGATCGGCTCTGTGGTGCTGATGATTCTGGAGGTTAGACGTCTATCGAAAAAATTGAATTTGATGCCAAATACCTTTAAAGAGAAGGAGAGAGCCTGCTCTGATCGTGCACTGTTAACACTAATTTATGTCTAATTTATTGCAGTCAGAAAGGTTGCATTACGCTTAAACCTTAGTGGGTATTGATTGACTTACTCTTACCTGTGATTTTGCATTAATTGTGCTGTGAAAATAATCCAGTCAAAAATAGTCATTAGAGAAACATAACGAACGATTTGTATAAATTGTGGCCACACCAATAATACACTTTATTAACAAAATTCAAATTTAACTGTTACACTTTACATTTTAAATGAAGTTACAAATCATAAGAAAAATAATCACATAATTCACAGCACTTTAAATGAATAATCTCATATATAGACCTATATAAAAAACAAGAAAAAGGGGACCACCTTTTGTGGTACCTGCTGATAGGTGGTCACCGATCAGCGGTGACACTTCCTTTTTCTAGGCAAAGTTAACTATGCATGAATGAAGCATACGATCTAAATAATATTGTAAGGCCAGCAAAGAAGCCAGGCTTGGTTTAAAGCGGATTTTCCGACAACGTCGACTCGTGTAGCCTGTAGTTTGTTTCGACTGCCGATAATTATTCTGTTTAAATTCTGTGAATGTTGACCTTCGGGATTTACTGCATTCTTCTCTAAAATTGTAACCAATGAGTTTGGTTTCTGTAACCAGTTATATTATTTATACTCAATATCTGTGATCTATGTAGTGTAACTTAATGAATTTTTAGTAAGAAATGATGCTGGGGAAGTAATTGGTGCAGTGCTGTCTTTACTTCCGCATTTTGTACATTTGATTTTGTACCTGTATTTGTATGTGGTGATTTGGCAGATCAGTTAATAAATCGATAAAATCTTTCATTATCATATTATATCTCTTTGTTTGTGTACAATTCAGGTACTGACCGATGGCCTTCTTGCTCTGACAGAGTTGGGTGTTTTAATTTAATTTTGATTTGAGTTCATATCCAGGGCGCTTCCGGATGAGCCGAAGTCCTGCTGTAGTATTTCCGGAGTCCTGCTGCATTCATTTGTCCACATTTATAGAATTTTGTGCACCTAAATTCAAGCAAAAATAATTTTATAAACCGACAAGAAACCATGGTAACAGCTAAAATAACACAAAAATGATGCAATCAGAGAAATATTCAGTTTCATAATTTCAAGTTTTGGTTGCTAATCTCCTGCCCTGCTGCTTAATCGGATGCGGTCAGGTGAATAAACTGTCATCAGCTGACCACTCCTGAGATATTTAGATGTTTATTTATTAGTGTCAAAAATACATACAAGACATACATACAATTTCAATTTTGAAATATACAAAAAAAACAGGACATATATATATATATATGGTTACCGTATTGTCTGAGTTGAAAAAGAGGACTTTTTTAGGCCAAAATGACCAGTCTAGGTCATCCACTTCAACAAATTCGCAGTATTCTTTCACATGTTCGGTTTGAATATGCTGAGTATCGACAGCGGTGTGAGTCGTGTGACCCATAGTGATGTGCGCATCGCTTACTTTTGTTCAGTAAATATGTACACAAAGCTTTTACAAGGGTTGCATTTTGAGATGTTAGCAACATCTTGTATTGAAAATTAATGAGCTTTTCTTTGTCTCATATTATCGTACGCCTCCGCAGTTGGCAACATCCATACATACTTACGGATTGAGGCAAAACCCTGACAAACTGCCGATGTTTTGAAAACCCGCCAGGACAGAGCCGTAAAAAGAGGATGTGTTCGGGGAAACCTGGACGTATGGTAACCCTACATATATACAATTTCAATTATGAAATATAATGACACGATAATTATACAAACAAAACAATTACTAATAAAACAAATATTGTTAAATCTTCCTGTTAGCTATATTAGTTATTTGATGAAAAGTTTAATGATCAGTATTGAAAATAAATTGTCATTCATTTAGCCTCATTTTCAATGATATGATCATTACATAGTATATTGTTCATCATGTGTTAAAAACGCTTTTTCAACATAATCAATAAATACCTTAATTACTTCTAAATCATTACTTCCCATGAAGAAAAAAAATTATCAACATCGTTCACAAGGAAAAATTCTGGAGTGATTACATTGATGTGATTATACGTATAATTTTTCTATAAGATCATTGAGTATGGGCAGGCTGCATAAGATTATGGATATCCATAAAATAAGACCAAAAATCCATAAAATAAAATTTCAGAAATCCATAAAATTAGAAATGCATAAAATAAAAAAATATTTTTTTTGTGATTTTTTGTACAAAATAAGGCAATCAAAACTGAATACAGGCATTGGATCGGAAACTTCAGCCTAGAGGGCATTCTACATTCGTACCAAACGGATGAATTATTTAAACTGAAGTGATGAATTACAAGGCATTGTCTCGTAAAATTTGATTAAATTTGAAGTGATATGAAACCGATAAAATTAAAACTAAGTCCTGCATGTTTAAAAACACGTTTCAAGCCTCCTGTTTTTACTTTTTAATTGATTTCCCCCTGGGCATCTCGTTCCAGATATAGTCTATTTCTTATTTTATTGATATCCATAAAATAAAATTTTAAAAATCCATAAAATAAGTTATTTTATTTATTTTATACATATCCATAATCTTATGCACCCTGAGTATGGGTATTTTATAACAACGAGTAATTCGTCTAAGTTTACTCACATTATCACGATACGGGTGCACTTTGGCAATATGCATTTCATGATACAAGATATCACGATGCATTGATGCGCTGATGTATCGATACAATTCCACGACTAATATTGCCACATTCTAGTCACATATGATTCTCATTGTTTTAGCAAAGCGGCACCAAAATTGTGCACTGATTAGCCAATTCATGCGCGTAAAATCAATAATGCTCAAAAGTTCAGATCATTTTTTAAAACTTATTTTTATAAATAAGCCTTTTTAATTAATTAGAAATTTATATGGACTTACGGATTTAATTATGGCTGATTTCTAGTGATTTTTATATACATAAATGATGATTGTAGTTTTATCCATAATAGCTTATTGTGTATGTACTGTTTATGTGTAAATATGTTATGTATGTAAAATGTATGTACTGTTTATGTGTAAATATGTTATGTATGTAAAATGTATGTACTGTTTATGTGTAAACATGTTATGTATGTAAAATGTATGTACTGTTTATGTGTAAATATGTTATGTATGTAAAATGTATGTACTGTTTATGTGTAAATATGTTATGTATGTAAAATGTATGTACTGTTTATGTGTAAACATGTTATGTATGTAAAATGTATGTACTGTTTATGTGTAAACATGTTATGTATGTAAAATGTATGTACTGTTTATGTGTAAATATGTTATGTATGTAAAATGTATGTACTGTTTATGTGTAAATATGTTATGTATGTAAAATGTATGTACTGTTTATGTGTAAATATGTTATGTATGTAAAATGTATGTACTGTTTATGTGTAAATATGTTATGTATGTAAAATGTATGTACTGTTTATGTGTAAACATGTTATGTATGTAAAATGTATGTACTGTTTATGTGTAAATATGTTATGTATGTAAAATGTATGTACTGTTTATGTGTAAATATGTTATGTATGTAAAATGCATTTGTCCATTTTAATGTTAATCCATTTTAAATATTTACCAAATTATTATTATTGTTGCCGTTGTTGTTGCTGTTGTTGTGGTTGCTGCTGCTGTTGTTGTTGTTGTTGTTGTTGTTGTTGCCATTGTTGTTGCTGTTGTTGTTGTGGTTGCTGTTGCTGCTGCTGTTGTTGTTGCTCCTGTTGTTGCCGTTGTTGTTGCTGTTGTTGTTGTGGTTGCTGTTGCTGCTGCTGTTGTTGTTGTTGCTCCTGTTGTTGCTGTTGTTGTTGTGGTTGCTGTTGCTGTTTTTGTTGTTGTTGTTGCTGTTGCTGTTCCTGCTGCTGCTGTTGCTGTTGCTGCTGCTGCTAATCTACTATTGTTATACTGCAGTAATGCTCAGTGGCAATCTCCTGGTTTACTGATGTTTACTATTATTATTATTGCAGTGTTGGTGAATTGAGTCCCAGAGCAGTCGGGGAGCTTGTCTCATTAGAGACATTTATGTCAAATTTCGTTGATAAAATTCTGGACCAAAGAGATGGAGCCATTGTTTTCTTTGTACAGGATGTGGTAAGGATAATTATTACAAAATATCTTTAGATGCTCAACAAAATCTTTGCAATTACAAAGCCTGTGTTGTAGTGGAGCATTTGTTGATATGATATGTGCACTACAGTTAAACGACCAGAGTTGATAGTGTGTCTGGACTTTTAGTTTAAATAGGATTTTATTTTGTGTTTTATTTTTGAAAATGTAGCTGCTTGAATAAGTGGTCAATACTGCTTGAATAAGTGGTCAGTACTGCTTGAATAAGTGGTCAATACTGCTTGAATAAGTGGTCAGTACTGCTTGAATAAGTGGTCAATGTCAATACTGCTTGAATAAGTTGTCAATACTGCTTGAATAAGTGGTCAATACTGCTTGAATAAGTTGTCAATACTGCTTGAATAAGTGGTCAATGTCAATACTGCTTGAATAAGTTGTCAATACTGCTTGAATAAGTGGTCAATACTGCTTGAATAAGTGCTCAATGTCAATACTGCTTGAATAAGTTGTCAATACTGCTTGAATAAGTGGTCAGTACTGCTTGAATAAGTGGTCAATACTGCTTGAATAAGTGGTCAATACTGCTTGAATAAGTGGTCAGTACTGCTTGAATAAGTGGTCAATATTGCTTGAATAAGTGGTCAATACTGCTTGAATAAGTGGTCAATACTGCTTGAATAAGTGGTCAATACTGCTTGAATAAGTGGTCATTACTGCTTGAATAAGGGTCAGTACTGCTTGAATAAGTGGTCAATACTGCTTGAATAAGTGGTCAATACTGCTTGAATAAGTGGTCAATACTGCTTGAATAAGTGGTCAGTACTGCTTGAATGAGTGGTCAAGGAGTGACTTATTTTTTCAGCTTAGCATCGAGGACATCACTAAATACGGGGATGTGTACAACGTGAACGGCAACGGCGGTTCTTTCAAGAATCTAAAGGTACGGCATTTTTTTTGAAGGAATAACCAACCCTCGAATAACATTTATTGCATTTTAATATACAATTAACGCTATTGAAACCAGAACACAATACACGCGCATAGAATGCTCTGCTTAAAAATGTAAAAGAAATTTAAATATTTTTTATCTCCCGCCAAACGAACGTTGATGCCGACGTATTTAAAAAATGACGTAAGCTGGTGTCTGCTGGGCAGCGTGAATGCTGTGAAGGTAAGTTGTGATGAAGGTACGCGTTGAGAAATTTCTACAGTCCAGTCAGAAGTTCAGTTATTCTAGCGTTGTATTTAAATGTGCTTTTGTAAAAATTAGTCATTTGATCAATTATGACCAAGATTAAGGTGGTTACGAAGCTTTAAACCACAGGATTGTATCACGTAAAATCTTTATGTAATCAACATAAAATGTGTAAATGTAATTAATTTACAGATTTTTGTTGACTTTTAAAAACGCACATAATGCTGCCAGCACGTAGTAGGTGACGGGTTGGTTACTTAGCTTATAGAGTTCGCTCTATGAGTTTAAAAAGGGTCATGGCTTTTGCTTTAACTCGGAATTTGGTTGGTCCATCCGACTGGGTCTCTCCAGTTTGTCCTCTTCAAGCGTTAGTATTAAATTCAGTCTGAATGACTTGTCACTGCCACCACCAATTACATGGATATGGTTATTAATCGTATTTTAATATACAATTAGAAATATTGAAATCACAATGCAAAATACGCGCATAGAATGGTTTGCTTACAAATGTAAAAGAAATTTAAATATTTCTTATCTTCCGCCAAACAAACTTTGATGGCGGCATATTTAAAAAACGATGTAAGCTGGTGTCTGCTGGGCAGCGTGAATGTTATGAAAGTACGCGTTGCAAAATTTCTACAGTTTGCTTAGAAGTTTCGTTATTCTAATGTTGTGTTTAACTGTGTTTATCTAGAAATTAGTTATTTCATCAATTATGATCAAATTTAAACTGGTTACATTGCTTTAATCTTCAGGATTACACCTTAAAATGTGTAAGTAATTAATATTAATTGTGTAAATAATTAATTTACAGATTTTTGTTGACTTTTAGATACACATGTAAACTTGCCAGCACGTAGTAGGTTCCGAGTGGATTACTTAGTTTATAGAGTTCGCTCTATAAGTTAAAAAAGATTCTGAAGCACTTGGCGGGATAAGTGTTTATATTGCAAGGAAACCAGATGACACCATTTTTCGTCCAAGCGTAAAGTTGACTTTAAGTTGATTTTACTAATTACACGAGATGCTTAATACAATTTTCCCAAATAATAAAATGAGGTCAGCTTCCCGAGAGACTTGGCTTTTGCTTTGATGGTCGTAAAAATTTGTTTAAACCGTTATTGAAAAATCGTCTTTTTTGTGCGATTCCAAATTAATTTTTTGAGCAACTTTATTTCATTCAGAAAAGCAAATTCCTTTTTTAGTAAAAATGTGTAAAAATAATTACGTCATATGCTATTTTTAGAAACATTTGGATGACGCCGGCACCGCCAGGTTCCTGTCGGCGGTCGTTGCTCCAGCACGGGCCGCGATACATCTTAAGGAAAAATTTTCAGGACGTGTGGAGGTGGTGAAGCCGGACGACGTTCGTGACGGGATCAAGCCAAAAGATGGCGTACTGTATTTAATCAAGCTGCCGGACACTAGCCCGAGCGATCGTGGAGCGTCTTTACGTGAAAATGGTTCGTTATCGCCTCGTTCATTTCTCTGTCAGTTTATATATCCTCTTGTATCTACATATGTAATTAGTAGTTTGCGTGGGATGTAAATTCAATTCAATTTCGTCTTTCTCATTTTGTTTGTGTTGTGTTTTGTTTTTCTCGGAAGGTTCGTAGAGAAAACCAGAAAACACTTCACCAGATTAAACTAGTTTATTAAGCGAGAATTCTACAACACAAAAGTATGAAGGAACGCGAAATGATTACACTAAACGTGAAAATCTGGAAAACGTTTAAGTGTATCTGAAAATACAAGTATACAAGAGAATGTGTAAGTGGCTCCCGTGTGAATCTGCGTGTGTGCATCTCAGCGGCCTGCTTCGCCTTTCTCTCTCTCTCTCCCCTCTCCCTCTTTCTCTCTTTCTCTCTCTCCTTCTCTCTCTCTCTCTCTCTCTCTCTCTTTCTCTCTCTCTCTCTCTCTTTCTCTCTTTCTCTCTCTCTCTCTTTCTTTCTCTCTCTCTCTCTCTCTCTCTCTCTCTCTCTCTTTCTCTCCTCTCTCTCTCTCTCTCTCTCTCTCTGTCTCTGTCTCTCTCAGCGGTCTGCTTCGCCTTATATTGGGTGCCAGGGAACATTGTAGACGTTTCTTTCTAGAAATTCTACAAGGTAAGACGATTATTCTAATGGAACATTCTACAATGTTCTATTTAATTCTAATAGATGCCAGCGATCTCCACAACAGTTTGCTTCAACTCTACGACGAATTTGAAAATGAAGCGAAATAAGAAATTAGGCAACAGTAGCTGTCGTGCTTGAATAATGTATGAAATGTTTATAATGTATGAAAACAAACAGAATAAAAATGAAGCAATAATGTATGAAGCAAACAAAATAAGAATGATGAAATTGAATTGATTTTACTCTTACGCAAACTACTAATTTTGTAGATATAGATATATATACCGGGTTTCGCATAACTATAACAAAGCCTAGCTACATTAGCAAATTTAGCAAACATGGTAACCATGTCCTGTTTAAAAATTGTACAGTAATTTCAGGGTTTTAAGAAGATTTCTTCTCTTGTTTTTTTATGTGGTTGTTTTTATAGCTGATTGAAATCTAGAAGAATTTGTCTATTGCATATTTGAAGTTTCTATTTGTATAGTTTACTTTTTGCTAATAGAAGGCACCAGTTCATTTGATTGTATAGTAGTGAGAATGTTTTGTTTCTACACCTTTACAGTTCTTTGACTTTTGATTGTGTAGTAGTGACAATGTTTTGTTTCTACACCTTTACAGTTCTTTGACTTTTGATTGTATAGTAGTGAGAATGTTTTGTTTCTACACCTTTACAGTTCTTTGACTTTTGATTGTATAGTAGTGAGAATGTTTTGTTTCTACACCTTTACAGTTCATTGACTTTTGATTGTATAGTAGTGAGAATGTTTTGTTTCTATATCTTATAGTTTTTGACTTTTGATTGTATAGTAGTGACCATGTTTTGTTTCTATACCTTACCATTTTTTACTTTTGATTGTATAGTAGTGAGAATGTTTTGTTTCTCTACTTTACAGTTTTTTGACTTTTGATTTTATAGTAGTAGCAATGTTTTGTTTCTATACCTTACAGTTTTTTACTTTTGATTGTATAGTAGTGGTAATGTTTTGTTTCTACACCTTACAGTTTTTTGACTTTTGATTTTATAGTAGTGAGAATGTTTTATTTCTGTACCTTGGCAGTAATAATGTTCTGTTTTTATACCATGCAGTTTTTTGAATTTGATACAGATCAGCTGATTGGTCAAGTGACAGATTCCCTAGAGAAGGCCGGAGTAAAGTACACGGCTTTCTATACTGGAGTCCAGAATTCGAGACTCGATCGGGTGTGTTTCTTGTTTCTTTCTATTTTTTAATTATTTAAATTTTTTTATTGGCGTAGGAATGCACCAAATATTCGCATCACCGAATTTTTTCCCCGAATATCAGTATGAAAATTCAGCCGTGTAAACTTCAGTTGTAATCAGTAAAGGTTTGGCGAACCTAGTGTATAATTTTCTGTTAATCTTATAAAAATTTAGACGAAGAAAACTGATAGTAAATAGCAAACGCGATACAACGGCCGCCATTTTGTTTTTACTAAGAAAACTGATAGTAAATAGCACACACAACACAACAGCCGCCATTTTGTTTTTACTAAGAAAACTGATAGTAAATAGCAAATGCAACACAACGGCCGCCATTTTGTTTTTACTAAGAAAACTGATAGTAAATAGCAAACACAACACAACAGCTGCCATTTTGTTTTTACTAAGAAAACTGATAGTAAATAGCACACAGAACACAACGGCCGCCATTTTGTTTTTACTAAGAAAACTGATAGTAAATAGCAAACACGACACAACAGCCGCCATTTTGTTTTTACTAAGAAAACTGATAGTAAATAGCACACACGACACAACAGCCGCCATTTTGTTTTTACTAAGAAAACTGATAGTAAATAGCAAACACGACACAACAGCCGCCATTTTGTTTTTACTAAGAAAACTGATAGTAAATAGCCAGCATGACACAACAGCCGCCATTTTGTTTTTACTAAGAAAACTGATAGTAAATAGCAAACACGACACAACAGCCACCATTTTGTTTTTTGCTTCTGAATGATAACTTAAAGAATGCGATGCATCATCGGTACGCTCATCGTGTCAATGCGCAGTGGCGTTGCTCATATATGACGAAATAAATCCATGAGAGTTTTGAAAACCCGAACTAGAAAACGATTATACAATTGTAATTTTACTTAAGTACTGTTTTTATTCATCGTACGAAATAGTTTAAACAGCTTTTGAAAGAATTAGGGCTGCTTTTAAGATGCTTAATACTTTACTACATAAACTGAGCATTAAATACAAACAAAGAAATCAAATCAGAACAATTCTGCGAAGTCGGGGATGAGAATTTTTCGCGGATACACGGAATTCCGAGTTTTTGGAAGACCAGTAGTGCCATTTTTGTAAATCACGTAAATTCGTTGAGAAAATTTTTACGGACCCAGCACATTATTTCACAAGCTGACCGCTAGTTGGCAGGCCGTCACTTTGTTTACATCACGTACATCAGTGCAACCACGTGTTTATCTCTATGTATAAAAATATAGAATCAATTGTGCGGAGTTATTTGAGTCAATTACAGACAGTTTTTATATACTTTTGCATAGGAGCGGCCGGTACTTAGGCGCTTTTGAGACAATTAGGTATCATGTATCCTTGATAGTTGGATATTTTAAATTATGCATGAAACAAGGTAACTGATATTTTAAGTCCACTTAGAGGTCCTTTATGGTCACAAAATTGCAATTTGTTGCTGGCTTCAAGGGGCCTCCCAACCCCCGGCCTGTTTCAGAGTTTTTTGCGATTTGTCATTCTCACCCATCACCACTAATAGAGTTTTTAAATCCTTTCAGTTGGAATTCTAACAAAATTCGTTTCAATTTCCACAAAAAATTGGTTTGGCTTCTGTCCCGTCTTCCAATTTAACTTGATGTTTTCGTTTCGGCAGCCCCAGCCGATCAGGTGGTTCCTAAGCGTAAAAAATTTGGCTTTAGTTCGATTGATGAAAATGTGCACTCTTAAATTGGGAGATCAATTTCTCGCTTTAGCCGTTACTGCTAAAGTACTTCTACGTTTTGCCAATAGGTGGAGCAGCTGCAGCACAAGATTCGAGTCGCTCGGCAGTTGTTGCAAACGGAAGACGAAGACGATCCAATTTTAATAAAAGACACGTGTTTACTGTTCTACACGACTCAAGTGAAGCTACAGCTGATACCTGCCGTAGCGAACTCGACTTACGAACTGCCCAATGATAAAGCTGAACAGAGTTCTAGCTGTGGTGGAGAAAATGGTACACGTAACAGGTACGAAAACCGAAAACAAAGCGAACAGCTCGTTCGGAGCACTAACTTTTATTGTGATATCTGTGGAAGTTGGAATTGTACATTGTAGTTAGGTGCTGCCATCTATGTGCTAATCCTGTTACATTCTACCAGCTGACTTACCTTCTGTGTAATTGTATGGTCCAGTGAATGCATACACACTGGTCCTCTCCTTATCTAAAGTTAATGGTTGTTGTGAAGCCTGTGCAACTCTGCATAGGTCAAGTTCTATACCTGTATACTGACTGTGAAACAGGTTTTACTGACTGTTTTTTTGCTTTCTAGTTTTTGCTCAATGTTCAGTGCAGCAGTTTTGCTACTCATGTTTTCTGTAGTTCAATAAACACTTTTCTGCTGTGTGCAGTGCAAATATTTATTAGAGATTTTTGGTTCCTATCCATACTTCTCTGTGCCTAAACTCAATCATAACAAAGAGACTGAACAACAACTTCAAAAATGACTTTCACAATATCAAATCAGTTAGCTTTACTAGACTAAAGTGTCGCCATCTATTGTTAAAATTCAAATATGAATGTGACATCTTTGATTTCAAATCTAATTGGATTTGATTCTCTCATGTCAATGATTCTATGTGTCAGCGGAAACACGAATTTTGCCAATACACTCGTATCTCGGTTTGCCGGGGACATCACTTTTACGAATATCGGAAAATTCAGAGGAAATCTGAGCCGTGCAAAAGTCCCGCATACTACGGACGCAGTCTGTTGTTTCGCGAGCTGACCGCTAGTTGTCGGGCCGTCAGTTTGTTTACAGCCGACAAGCAGGTGGCGACACGTGTGCTGCTTGTATGTCAGCGTATTTAGTGCTTTAATCAATGTGAGCGGTTTAGAGTCAATTATGCGGAGTTATCTGAGTCATTTGCTGACAGTTTTTATATATTTTTGCTTAGAAGCGGTTTTAGAGACAATTAGGCAATTGATTCTGCATTACCATGAGTGTAATACATTGTGCCTATTATATTACCTTAATATCAGGTAACACGGACGCAGGGTAAATTCGGACCGACGTCTCCCTGGTTTTGTCCGGCAAACCAAGATATAAGTGTAGCTCATTCTTGAAAGTTGAATGACGAAAGGCTAACCACTTTAAGGTTTCTTGAGATGTCTTTAAAAAGTGACAAACTTGACCAGAACTGTGCTTCTAGTTTATTAGTTGCAATTTTCCGTGCGTTACAAAATTTTGTGCGTTACAAAATTTTCCGTGCGTTACCAAATTTTCCGTGCGTTACAAAATTTTCCGTGCGTTACAAAATTTTCCATGCGTTACAAAATTTTCCATGCGTTACAAAATTTTCCGTGCGTTACAAAATTTTCCATGCGTTACAAAATTTTCCGTGCATTACAAAATTTTCCGTGCGTTACAAAATTTTCCATGCATTACAAAATTTTCCATGCATTACAAAATTTTCCATGCATTACAAAATTTTCCATGCATTAGAAAATTTTCCGTGCGTTACAAAATTTTCCATGCATTACAAAATGGAAATTTATTTGAAATTGAATTGTCAAAAAGAAAATGCGTGTTCAAATTTGAACTTCTGATAAAATTGACCGCATAAGTTTCATTAAGTATTTATGAATGGCAATAGTCTCGTTGAGTAATGTTTGAAGTTTGTAATATTGAAAGGAAATAAAATATTTATCTATCTAAAAATTTCGCCATTTATCGAGCGTAACTTTCATTTACTTCCGTTGTCTTTAATTACTTCTTTCTCTTTTTCAGCATTCAGTTGACGTACAAGAATGTGGGCAAGATTGAGAAACTTGTGTTTAAACTCAGCGCCGTGAAGTCAGTCGCCGACTATGGCTGGTGGAGCGTTTCCAGCGCCACAGTTGCCATCACGGGAAAACTGGGTGAGTCTTCGTTTTAATCTTCTAACTTAATATTGGAATTTATGTCGCTTCAGAACGGATTTACTCTGGATGTAGTTCGGTCAGAGATTAGGTTTGGTTATATACGTATCGTTCTCCATAACAGTTCTTGTCTGTGTCCACATTGCAGGGGTGTATTAACCATTAGACTGACTAGACTATAGACCAGAGCGCCAGGCGTCACATTTTAGGAAAAAATCGTATTCTCCTTCGAAAATGTGTAAAATTTCATCTTCATGTAAAAGGTGCATTTTATAACACGCCACAGGCATTTACTGAATGCAGCTTTTATATAAGTGCCACATAACGAACAGGTGCAAAGTATTATACAGCAAGCAGTTGCTCAGCCTGCTTGTATGTAAATGCTATATGCAAATACATGTAATTAATAAAGACCGCATAGAAACTAGGTTAATAGTGTTTCTAATACACCACAAGTAATTGTTTAATCTGCTCATTACATAAACAACCATAAATTCATACTAGAGATGGGCGGGGCAGAACTATCAATCTAGGGTGTCATAAAGTGTTGATACGCCCCTGCCGCAGGGTCATTAAGTCAGGTAAGGCTGGAGACAAGAGACAAAACGTTAAGTTAATAATCTACATTCAGCTGGTACTTGATGAATTCGATGAGATTTTTCAAAATTTGTTTGAGAAATTCGGCAGACAGTGGCTAAAGCAATAATTTCTACATGCAAAAAAACAGGTAAACAGATGCAAATCGAACAACGATTAGTTTTGATCATAGTATTCATGTAAAATATGTAACGAATATTTTTTAATTTGTACATGCTTTTAGAATAATAATATTAATGCTAAGAATGGTCTCATGTCGTGATGGAGCATGAGGATTGATGGTTACAGCATTTGTTAGGGCAGGTAGCTAACCCTCAGCTGTCTTTCTTCCTCCGTCAAATTAAACTAGTTTATTAAGCGAGAATTCTACAACACAAAAGTATGAAGGAACGCGAAATGTTTACAGTAAACGTGAAAATCTGGAAAACGTTTGAGTGTATCTGAAAATACAAGTATACAAGAGAATGTGTAAGTGGCGTCCGTGTGAATCTGCACGTGTCTGTCAGCAGCCTGCTTCGCCTTATATAGGGTGCCAGGGAACATTCTAGACGTTTCTTTCTAGAACATTCTACAAGGTAAGATGATTATTCTAACGGAACATTCTACAATGTTCTATTTAATTCTAATAGATGCCAGCAATCTCCACAACACTAAGTGATCAGGCAACAACGCTGAGTAGGCTTGAAAACTCCGACGTGAGTTGGATTCGAACCGACAACCTCCGCGTCAACACTTTTTCCGTAACCGCTAAGTGAGGTGGCCTTCCGTAACCTGTTTTGTGCAGGCATTATTGCATTTTTTGCTTTTTAGGACCGAATACAACGTTTGACGGCGGGGAGAGGAAACTTGTTTCAACCAGTTGGACATCACCGCTTGGCTATTCGTACCACTGTAGCGACGACATGCTGAATCAAGATCGAAACCAACAAACAAACGCCACATTTACAAACGAAGTTGCGATAAAGTTTGAAGGATTACAGGTAGAGAATGAATTCCTGTGAAGGAGTAATCCTTTACTGGATGGCAGTTTTAGTATCGTGTACCATTTCTAATATTGCAAACTGGCAATTTAAAGGAAAGATCAAGCTTTCTGGGACGTTAGGCTTATTTCGTTGTTTGCAAAAGTGCCTGAAAAATTTAGTAATAAAAGTGTGATACCCGCTTAGTAAAATCACTTTGAAGTGACGGCTCCCATTTTGAATGCCCATTCGTCCACCAATGACATCATTCGTCAGCTGAAGAACAACAGTGATTTGTTAATTTCCGTCAAAAGTATGAAGTTTTTACAAATAATTAGACGAGTAATTTAGTGATAATTTTTCCATGAACATTAGGTAAGCTGCAAATGTTTCACTTAGTCTAAACGACACGCACTTACTGAAAGCCGTTCACTTGCATAAACGATATCGTATATATTAATTTCGCTGGTATATATATATATATAAGATTTGAGGCTACAGCTCCGACGACGGCACCATTAGCGGCGATCTATACATCAAACGAAAGATCTCGATCAAGTGTCGTGCCATTGGGGGTTTATTTTTCGAATCTGATGTGATGAAAGATAACGTGATGAATTATCAAGTTTTTTGATACAGAACATGATAACGTGATGAATTATCAAGTTTTTCTTAAAACTACCAGTGATGAATCAATTCTCGCTGGGCTCAGTAACAATGTAATTTTTTAAAACTGCGCTACTGGGTGTTGCAAAAAAAACTGTGACGATCAAGTGTCGTGCCATTGGGGGTTTATTTTTCGAATCTGGCCCACCGGGAGGACCGGGAGACGTAAAACCTCCAAAAATGATCGATGACAAATTTTTTTTGGCCGTTTTTTGCAAAAGTTATATGTCTGAGATCTGGAGAACGGGAATGGGCTGGGGGCGGCGCCCGCCATAGATAGATAGCCCGTTCAGCGGTTGGCGTATATAGAATTCGCGAGAGGGCCACGGCATTTTTGAAATTTTGACCAAACAGCCTGCGGAAAAAACGTTATAGCAGCGCCTGGTGGGACTCTCTGAAGGAGATATATAGCTCTTTAGAAAGCTGAAGAACAGGGCTACACGATGATGTGAGCTATATTTTAGGACAGGTCCACCAAGAGGAGTGCCAATGAGTTAATTAGATGTTCTATTCTTGGCAGTTTTCGCTTGGAAAACTGCTGACGCAAAGCCATTGTTCTGACGTCATCCATTATACTCTGCCTATAATCTTATAACTTTAATTCACTAAAGCTGCTACTGGCTTTGCGTTTTAAATGAGGACTATGCAGGATGTTTGCGTATTATTGATTATAAGTGGATTTATAAGCAAAATTTTTTGCAGGGCCTTTTCTAGTCTATATATTAATTCTCTTGGTATGGGCTTAATATATAAGATTCGAGGCTACAGCTCCAACGACGGCACCATTTGCGGCGATCTATATATGAAACGAAAGGTCTCGATCTAGTGTCTTGCCATTGGGGGTTTATTATTATTATTATTATTATTATTATTATTATTATTATTGTATGATTTTGCAAGAAGTATGTTCTTTTTATTTCCAGATGCAGTTTTTCATGAGCTCTGGCAGTAACAGCACCATGAAGTTTGGACCGCCTGACGATTGCGTCGGTTTCTTCACCATAGCTATATGGATGGGCATCTTCACCACTTTGATCATAATCACCATTCTGTCATTTGGCATATTCGTGTTAATGTCCATCAAGACAATGGACAGGTTTGACGATCCCAAAGGCAAGACGATAACGGTTCCGGCAACGGAGGGATAGCGCCGAGAGGGAGGATTGTCAGACGGGTTGATTAGTTGTTAATAATGTGTCAAATTATTTACTTAATGTTCCTGCATGGTAATGATGTTGTAAGGTAAATGTGTGTGTAAAGGTAACTTATTATACACACATTATGCACACTATATGTGTATAATGTGTGTTTAAAGGTAACTTATTATACATGCATTATGCACACTATATGTGTATAATGTGTGTTTAAAGGTAACTTATTATACATGCATTATGCACACTATATGTGTATAATGTGTTAAGGTAACTTATTATACACGCATTATATATATGTGTATAATGTTAAAGGTAACATTATACATTATGCACACATATTATAATGTTTTAAAGGTAACTTATTATACACGCATTATGCACACTATATGTGTATAATGTGTGCATAAAGGTAACTCATTATACACGCATTATGCACACTATATGTGTATAATGTGTGTTTAAAGGTAACTTATTATACATGCATTATGCACACTATATGTGTATAATGTGTGTTTAAAGGTAACTTATTATACACGCATTATGCACACTATATGTGTATAATGTGTGTTTAAAGGTAACTTATTATACACGCATTATGCACACTATATGTGTATAATGTGTGTTTAAAGGTAACTTATTATACATGCATTATGCACACTATATGTGTATAATGTGTGTTTAAAGGTAACTTATTATACACGCATTATGCACACTATATGTGTATAATGTGTGTTTAAAGGTAACTTATTATACATGCATTATGCACACTATATGTGTATAATGTGTGTTTAAAGGTAACTTATTATACACGCATTATGCACACTATATGTGTATAATGTGTGTGTAAAGGTAACTTATTATACATGCATTATGCACACTATATGTGTATAATGTGTGTTTAAAGGTAACTTATTATACATGCATTATGCACACTATATGTGTATAATGTGTGCATAAAGGTAACTTATTATACACGCATTATGCACACTATATGTGTATAATGTGTGTTTAAAGGTAACTTATTATACATGCATTATGCACACTATATGTGTATAATGTGTGTTTAAAGGTAACTTATTATACATGCATTATGCACACTATATGTGTATAATGTGTGTGTAAAGGTAACTTATTATACACGCATTATGCACACTATATGTGTATAATGTGTGCATAAAGGTAACTCATTATACACGCATTATGCACACTATATGTGTATAATGTGTGTGTAAAGGTAACTTATTATACACACTATATGTTGCAGTTTAACTGACTGGCCATTGGCATAGTTGTGTCTAGTCTTTCGCTGG
The DNA here is from genome assembly GCA_030141605.1 of Tubiluchus corallicola. Taxonomy (NCBI): domain Eukaryota; kingdom Metazoa; phylum Priapulida; class Priapulimorpha; order Priapulimorphida; family Tubiluchidae; genus Tubiluchus; species Tubiluchus corallicola. The sequence goes on from JAQGDQ010000882.1 coordinate 51,934, forward strand.
ATTACCGCTGTGTTTACTGGTCTTGAGGGAAAATTTCATTTTAGAATTCTGTCGGCTCAATATCTATAATGGATGTAACAGGCATTACGAAAGTGTAAACTTTTGCCATTGGTGTTTTATTCATACATAATTGTTTATCGAAGATATAGGTTAGCATAATTAGGTCAAATTAGGTAACAAATAATTGGATAGTTCAGCTGATTATAATAACTCATTCCGACAATGTTTGGAACAGCCATATTTTCTTTACTTTTGGTTGTATGAAGTAAAATGTATCGATTAGCACGGAGTAGTATCGCAAACGTTTGTACACTTAATACATTTTAAAAAGTATTTTATTAAAGATGGAGAATATTAGTTGTTTTCAGCTAAAATCATTTCTCAAGAGTCTAGCAATTTAAACGAGTAGAAGATGCTGTTATGCACAAGACTGTCTTTTCTTACCGCATCTTTTAAACTCTGAGTCACTTTGCATTATTATGTTAAGCAAATTTCTTTTGAACTGTCTATCCGTTATTGCACTGTGAATTCCTTTAGTTTTCATGCCATTTTTGTAATCATGTGATGTGAATTTGTGTTGCATTTTGTACGTAGTTTGTTATTTTGGCTAAAGTTTACCATTCTCCCGCACACAAGGAATTTGTTTGTGAAGCTCATTAGGGTGAGGGTGAGGGACCATCCACACATATAACAATATCGAGTTTTCAGCCGATTTTGAGGACCCTACCTGTCTTGCGTTGTAACGGCATTATCACTGCCCCCTATTGATTGACATGGATATCCCACCTATGTACCTTTCGTACACCTTCCTCCTCCTTCCAAGGACAGGTACCAGCATCACTTGTTGATTAACGGCAAAACCATCAGCGGATTCTAATTTCACTCCGCCGGGATCAGGGCCCTTGTAGGGTCGTCTGCTGCTGGCACGCACAGGTGTCATGAGTAAATCATGTCTGCTTGCCCTGCTGCGTGAATTCTGCAGCGTTACCATGTCTCCTATCACCAATCTCCTACCCTAAACTTGATATGTGGATAGTCAGTTAGGGTTAGGATTAGGGGTAGGGTTGGGGTTAGGGTATTTAAGTTGTGGGGATTGTTAAACTCCTTCCGTTATATCAGAGGTGTGCAAATTGCGGCCCGCAGGCCACTTGCGGCCCGCCGAGAGAATTTGTGCGGCCCGCAAAGAGATTTGTCAACCTAATGAAAGTGCGGCCCGGGCGATTAATTGAGTGTATCCTGCTGAAGTTCGTGCCACGATCCCAAAGATAGTGCGGGTAGTTTTTTCTACTAGATCGGATGCCATTAACCCTTACAAGACGGTTGTTGCTTAATGTCACTGTACTACACAGACTGTGTGATACACATTACTAATATGCATTGTTATGAAATTACCACTATCTGTCCTGAAAGTAGAAATATATGGTTTGTAATATAAATTTTAATAACTTCTAAAATAGTTTCTTGAGTGTAGTAGTAATGATGTACGCAGGTCGGATGCAAAAAAATCGTTATTAGGCCTTTCTGTACTTGGCTCCTTGATCAAACTGTCAGTGGCCTACAGGAATTGCGGGAAAGTTTAATGTGGCCCTGCTAGTCAGATAATTTGCACACCCCTGGGTTATATTGTCATTTTGGCCTTGTGAATTCCATGTTTCAGTTGCTAGCTGTTTGTGTTGAACATTTCAGTCTTGTCAAAATAAACGTTATCAATTATGCTGATTTTGCCTTTTGGTCGTTTTTTGCGTCGTCAAAGTTAATAACATATTGATTTTATTCGAGGTGATTTTATTCATACAACCAAGCAAAGAAGCCGGATTTAAAAAGAGATACCAAACACGTAAAAATCTATTTGTTTCAATCTTTTTTATTGCTTCAGTATAATTTAGTATTAGCAGCACACATTCGCTATAAAGCTTACAACACCTAGATAAATGATAGACGTCATGCAAAATTGAATTATTTATTATTTATTCAATTAATTATGAATTGACATTGTAACCCAGAATTCAGCAGTAACACAACACGGTCAATCTTAAAGATGTGTTCAAACCAGAGAGTTACTTTCCGACAGTAATCGAGAGCTGTCGAGAGTAACTCACAAAGTAACTAGCTGATGTGTTCACACTAGGGGTGAGCATTCTCAACTAGAAAACGAATTCGAATCGAATTTGTAACTTTCGAATTCGAACCGAGTTCGAAAGATTTTCGAACAAATAATATAAAGCGGTCTTACAAAGATTATGCATATTGATTGATTTTGTTCTGCAGTAAAACCACTAATAGTTTGTTAAAATTTTGCACAGAAACTGCGGCTAAATTGTGCTAGTAACTGCGCGCTATTTCAAACATTTTAACGATAAAGAACGTATGTGGCCGAAGTGCTGAATTATTCGAATTTGTGATTTTAGGTTCGAATCGAATTCGAACTGAAAAAGCTCGTTTGAATTCGACGCGGACGTTCGATGCTCACCCCTAGTTCATACTAGATAACAGCTCGCGGCAACTGTCGAACTGTTTGCAAACTCTTGCCGACAGTAATTTGCAAGCAGTTCACACTTGCGAGTTTACCGTCGGAGAGTAAACTTTCTAGTGTGAACGCACCATTAGAGATACTACAAAACCTCTTTGCCATGAATGGCTGTGTTAAATGAGCATACCAAAGCATTAGCTAACCAGAGTAGGTTTAAGTACGACTGCCGAAGAATATTGGGAGGTAGAGGGCAGCACAAATCACGTATTAAGTTACGGTAAGATTCCGAGAGAGGCAAAAGTTGATTTTCAAATTGAGAGACCGACTGATGCTAAAAAAATTATAATTTTTAACATCCAATCATATCAAAATTTAATTACTGCCGAAACAAAATATTAATACTTCAACTATTACACAAAAAGTTCTGGCCACTTGGAAATGATGATAGTGAAAATTTGCACTTATGACAGAGAATAATAAAGCCCTGATCTTGGTAGTAGATTTTCACAAATACAAGGCATTTTAGCCTCGTATTGCACATAAACAGGCTGCATAAGATTATGGATATCCATAAAATAGACCAAAATAAAATTTGAAAAATCCATAAAATAAGAAATGCATAAAATAAACAAATATTTTTTTTGTGATTTTTTGTACAAAGTAACGAGTTGTAAGCGTTGGCAACACTGAAAACGAACGTTAGAAGGAGAGAAAGAGAAAGAAAACAAACCAACAAAAGCGCATTTCCGGATTTGCTATTTTACATTGTTTTTTCTCATTGTCTTTTTGTTATCAAGATGGCGAAGTTTCAGCCAAAGCATGAGCTGGAGTTCAGTCTGAAAACAACCGAGAGAGACCCAGCCATAGTCTCGTAAAATTTGATTAAATTTGAAGTGATATGAAACCGATAAAATTAAAACGAAACTGATAAAATTAAAACTAAGTCCTGCGTGTTTAAAAACACGTTTCAAGCCTCCTGTTTTTACTTTTTAATTGATTTCCCCCTGGGCATCTCGTTCCAGATATAGTCTATTTCTTATTTTATTGATATCCATAAAATAAGCTATTTTATTTATTTTATACATATCCACAATCTTATGCACCAAACAAATTCTCAATTTAATGTAAATTTAGGAACAGACAACATGATCTACAAACTGGATGATCGTTTTTCCTACGTCGATCAATTAACTAAGCGTACAAGACACGCCACAAAAACACCAAATTTATTGTCCACGGAAATAAATAGAATTATATACGCTAATATGGTACAATACTAAACAATGGTAAACAAAGTACTATATATATATATATATATAATAAAAAAATAATGCATTAAAGAAATTCTGTACATTATGTACACGCAAATTATTGGAAAACTATTGTCCAGAGACCATAAAACAATGAGTATGGTAAAAACGAGTAAAACAAAATGAGGATTGGGGATCTATGTGCGTATTTTGATACAGAACGTGATAACTTGATGAATTATCAAGTTTTTTGATATTAAACATGATAACGTGACGAATTATCAAGTTTTTTGATACAGAACATGATAACGTGATGAATTATCAAGTTTTTTATACAGAACATGATAACGTGATGAATTATCAAGTTTTTTTATACAGAACATGATAACGTGATGAATTATCAAGTTTTTTGATACAGAACATGATATGAATTATCCAGTTTTTTGATACAGAACATGATATGAATTATCCAGTTTTTTGATATTGAACATGATATGAATTATCCAGTTTTTTGATACAGAACATGATAACGTGATGAATTATCAAGTTTTTTTATACAGAACATGATAACGTGATGAATTATCAAGTTTTTTGATACAGAACATGATAACCTGATGAATTATCAAGTTTTTTGATACAGAACATGATATGAATTATCCAGTTTTTTGATAGAGAACATGATATGAATTATCCAGTTTTTTGATACAGAACATGATAACGTGATGAATTATCAAGTTTTTTGTTACAGAACATGATAACCTGATGAATTATCAAGTTTTTTTTATACAGAACATGATAACGTGATGAATTATCAAGTTTTTTTTATACAGAACATGATAACGTGATGAATTATCAAGTTTTTTTGATACAGAACATGATAACGTGATGAATTATCAAGTTTTTCTTAAAACTACCAGTGAGGAATCAATTCTCGCTGGGCTCAGTAACAATGTAATTTTTTAAAACTGCGCTACTGGGTGTTGCAAAAAAAACTGTGACATTGACAACCGCGACGGTCGGAATGTATAAAAAGTTACGTGACGTCTTACTAGAATCAGTTTCATAATTAAAACAGATATTAAACAATCGTTGCACAAAAACTAACAAGGCACAAAGAAAAGCAGTGCAAATGTCAAATGTTTAAATAGTCTTGTAGAGGCTCAGCTTCTGTGCTGTGTAAGACAAAGAGAGACAGAAAAATGTTTCAAGCTGCCCAGCTGCCGTTTGACGAACTGAATTCTGACGAACACACATTCGACAGCTCGTGCGTAATCACAGCAGTAAATATGAAATCTGAATTTTATCTTTAAAAAATGCCTAGTTTTGGTACAACACACTGAATATCTTACAGTAGCACTGTGCTTCAATTTTCACATTCGCATGTTTGTGATGTAAACGATAGTTGGGCTCGTCTGTCGTTAATTAATTTTAAGTTTTTAATCTATTATTTAATTATCAGAAATGCTTTTGCAGTATTAATTGTGTTAGAATTTGCACTATCTTCCTGTCTTCCATCGAGGTCCAGCAAACCGAGATGTGATTGTATTTTGCAGCAAAAATACTAATAATTTGTTCGAAAATTGTGCAGTAAAATCACAGCTAAATTGTGCAGTGAAATCACAGCTAAACTGTGCAGTGAAATCACAGCTAAATAGTGCAGTGAAATCACAGCTAAATAGTGCAGTGAAATCACAGCTAAATTGCGCAGTGAAATCACAGCTAAATTGTCCAGTGAAATCACTACGCTTTTGCAGTACTATGTGCTGATTTATTTAAACTTGTGTTGCCCCCTCTTTTCTGTTATAAACTGGTTTCCTTTTAAACAGGTCATGTGACCAGACTCTTACCTGTACACTTACCTGTAGATTGGAGTCACTCAGGCGTTCACACACTGCAGTGACAAATTGTTTAGCGTCAGTCATTGATTCGTTGTTATAATTTCATAATTACACTTATACAAGATCACCATGTAAGTTGATTTCTTAATTTCTTACATCTTGAACTTTTGTTTATTAAAAAGACTAAAGATTAGATTTTATAATTTGCGTAAAACTTTGTTAAAGTTAATTAGATAAATTTGGTTTAGATTTCGCAGTAAAATTGAGCAAAATTATATAAAATTATCTTATTTGTTTTCAGATTAAACAATACAAGCTACACAATTATGTTGTTGGAGTTTTTTTTATAAGAAGGTAGCACAGTTTAATATGATTCTTGGTGTAATTGACATGGACGACAGCTATACGGTGTGTCCTTGAGTAAGCTGGTATCTGGGGCAACACTGCAGAGCGGTTTAACTTCGAGCTACGCTACGTGTATACCTGATAGTATTATATTGACAATGAAGCCAGAGCTGCTGTACGATACTACAGGATTTAACATTACGAGCAAGTAGAAATATATTTGGACTTTTAAAGCAAAATGACTGATCCTTCAAACCAAATTCAGTTGAGAAAACTTGAACTTAAAAATAAAAAGCAAGAAGAATTAAGAGATATTCTTCGTGAAAGAGGGTTGATAGTTCATGGTAATAAAGCTGAATTAGTCACAAGGATAATTGAAGATGAGCACAGCAAGTGCATTGCAAGTGCAATGCATGAGTGCAGTGCATTGCAAGCAGCAAGCACTCATGACAAGGAAGCCGGAACTGATGCGGATGAAAAATCAGCAAAAGCAACTTCAGAGCGGAAAAGCAAGCATAGCGCAAAGGGAGCTAAGAGGGATTCTCTATTCGCATCTTCCAAGACAGCTTCAAAGATGAGTGAGAGAAAGTTACGACTTAATGAACTGAAAATACAAGAGCAGGAATTAAAGCTGCAAGCAATGAAAATAAGGCATGAACGTTTGCAGAGTGAATTCTCAGGTGAGCAGAAGTCGCAGGTAACTGACATTAAACCAGCCTATTATGTGGCGCCACCTGTTGCCGAAAAATGGACTAAACAGAAGGTCGCTGAATGGTTGAAGCAATCTGAAGACGTATCTGCAGATTTGCAACAAATAAGTGGAAAGTTTGAAGGCTCCAATAGTACAAATAAATACAAAACGCAAGCCTTCGTAACTCTTGCAACAAATGACAAGTATGCTTTAGGCGCTCTAGTTTTAGCAAGCAGCCTGCGTCGTGTCAGTACAGCTCGTTACTTAACTGTCATGGTTACAAATAATATATCGCAAAATATGATGAGGCATCTTCGCGATAAATTTGACTATGTTCAACTAGTTGAAACAATAGATGGTAATGATCCTGAAAACCTGTATTTATTAGGAAGACCTGAGCTGAACGTAACCTATACCAAATTACATTGTTGGCGCCTCACACAATTTAGCAAGTGTATTTTCTTGGACGCCGATACGTTGGTCCTGCAAAACATTGATGAACTCTTCCAAAGAAAAGAGTTTTCAGCAGCACCTGACGTCGGATGGCCCGACTGTTTTAATAGCGGCGTGTTTGTGTTTCAGCCAAGTATAGACACGTTCAATCAACTTGTTTCGTTTGCGACGTCTACGGCTAGCACGTTTGACGGAGTTGACCGAGGGATGCTAAACCAGTACTTTAGTAATTGGGCTACAGTGGCTCTACCTATGGGCGAGGCTAGGTACGAATCAAGAATGTTCAGCGAGTGGTTTCATATTTACAATGCTGACGTTATGCCTATGTTACATGAGCAACGTATAAGCAATGAAGCGCGATATAATTTCCGTGATTTTAAAAACTTGCCCGCGGATGACTTAAATGTTTCAGCACCCACATTTGCCCCCGGGTTTCCAAGTAAAAGCGTGAGCCTTTGCTCAACCTCATACGTAGGCAAACATAAACAACTGCCAGCAACGTCGGCTATAGATGAACCTACTCGCGGATTGCAATGGATGGACCAATCTCAGGACATGACAGCATTCATGAATATCATGCGTGAAGGACAGCGTCAGCAAATGAACATGTATAATGCCATGCAGCTTCCTGCGGTTGAGCTTGAAAAATGTGATGGCAATGTGATGCATTTCTGGCGTTTTATTAAGCGCTTCGAGGCCAGTGTAGAGAATTACACAGAAGATGAGGCAGCAAAACACACAAGGTTACTACAACTCTGCACTGGAAGAGCTAAGGCTGTCGTGGAAAGTTGGCATTATATGGATCCCCATATGGCCTTTAGACGTGCTAAGTATTTGCTAACAGAACGGTTTGGATCTCCCTACATGGTAACTCAGGCTTGGTTGGATAAAAATAACAATTTTAGTTGTATAAAAATACAGGAGCCAGAAAAGTTACAGGAGTTCTCAGATGCACTTGTTGGGTGTATTGAAACATTAAAATGCATGAACAATTTGAGTGAAATCAATACTCAATCCGGTTTACTGCAAATTATTAGAAAGCTGCCATATAAGTTCCAAGACAAATGGAAGGATGTTGTGTGCCGGTTACTGAAGACGCAAAACAGGAACCCATCCATATATGATGCAGTTGACTTTGTGAAAAAGCAGCAGAGAAGATGAATCATCCAGTATAGGAGAATTGTATAACAATGGCCCAAAGAGAGTAAAGCAAAGCAGTGCAGCCAAAAACTTTGCCAGCATTTCTAAAAATATTGCAACTCCTGGTGCTTCTACGCAAGTTATAAGGGTGAAAGAACGCAATTTAGAAGAGAGCAAGAAGCCAGGAAACAATGCCAAACAATGCTTGTTGTGTAACTCGGCTGAGCATGTATCATTACAAAAATGCAAAAAGATTTAGCACGATGAATGACATGGAGAAATTGGCATACACAAGGAAAGAACGTTTGTGCTACAATTGCCTGGCTAAAGGGAGACACAGAGCCTACCAGTGTACAAAACCCCCCTGCGATGTGGATGGATGCAACCGGAAACACTCTTCCTTACTTCACCATGCATTAGAAAGAAATGCACAAGCACAGCAGAACAATGCAGCTAGCCAAACGGATATGGATCGGCAAAGCACAACTCGAGCAGTTTCGTGTCTAAATAAAGCTTCCCGCAGAGTCACAAAGGCGGCGTTACCAGTAGTGCCAGTCTTAGTACATGTAGAAGTGAAAAGACCTGTAAAAACATTGGCATTATTAGATCCAGGTTCTACAAACACCTTTTGTTCGAAAGCACTGTTTAATCAACTTGGAGCCAAAGGAAAAGAAAATGTTCTGTTGTTAACTACTATAGAGAAGAAACATAGCAGGACAGACACAATGGTAACTAGCATGACAGTCATGAGGATGGATAGAAACAACCATATAGAGCTCCCTTGTGTATTTGTTCGGCCTACTCTCATGTTAGATGTTCAATCTCTAGCAACGCATGAAGATGTGATAAAATGGCCGCATCTCCGAGACTTAGATGATGTTCTAATGAGCATAGAGGAGAAAGATCAAATGGAATTAGGTCTCTTGATTGGTCAAGATGTCGGTGAAGCATTAATTCCCCTTGAAGTAAGGACGGGGGAAAAGGACGCCCCATATGCCATTAGAACCAAACTAGGTTGGACGCTTAATGGCCCTATAGGGGGCGGTAGAGTCAATATGTCAGTAGCAAATAACATGATTTTAACAAACGGAATGCAGAACCAGGATGAAAAACTGCAAAACCTTGTTGAGAGATTTTGGAAATTGGACAGTGTAGATGACGATGGACGTCTGTCCAGAGAAGACATTAAAGTACTAGACATTTGGGAGAAATCAATCACAAAACGAGGTGACCATTATGAACTGCAGATACCATTCAAAGAGGAAAAATGCAAATTACCAAATAGCCGGGAGATGGCAGAAAAGAGGCTGGCTAGTTTGGGCACCAGACTAAACAAGAATCTAAAATTACATGAAAAATACACCGAGGAAATGAATGATTTACTTAGAAAGGGATATGCGGAGAAGGTTGAAGAAGCAGACGACCAAGATGTCACAATGAAATGGTATCTCCCACATTTTCCTGTTTATAATGAAAATAAGCCTGACAAAACTCGGATAGTTTTCGATTGTGGAGCGAAATGTGATGGCATCTCGCTGAACATATTAGCATTACAGGGACCTGATCTGACCAACACACTTCTTGGAGTATTATTGCGATTCAGGGAGAAGCCCGTTGGAATGATGGCAGACATAGTGGGCATGTTTCATCAAGTCTTCGTTGCTCCTCAGAACAGAGACATGCTACGCTTCCTGTGGTGGCCAGATGGACAATTGGATAAACCACCACAAACTTATAGGATGACAGTGCATTTATTTGGAGGGGTTTGGTCCCCGAGTGCAGCATCCTTTGCAGTCAGGCGCACGGCAACAGATAATGTGGAAAACTTCGACTGTGGGGCAGTCAGTACTGTGCTGCGCAATTTCTATGTTGATGACTGCTTGAAATCCGTGGATACAGCAGAGCAAGCTATTAACCTGATTTCTTGCTTGTCTGCATTACTTGCCAAGGGAGGCTTTTGTTTAACCAAATGGACCAGCAATATCAAGCAGGTTTTGGCAGAAGTCCCAGAAGAGCACAGAGGCAAACTGGTTCAAAATTTAGACTTGGCTCATGATCCACTTCCCATTGAGCGTGCCCTTGGGGTCAAATGGGAGGTCGAAGGAGACACCTTTGGAATCCAGGTCAAAACTAGGGATAAACCTCACACCAGACGAGGACTTCTAAGCTCACTGGCTTCGGTATACGATCCCCTAGGAATGGTAAACCCATTTGTTTTGCAAGCAAAATTGCTTTTCCAAGATGAATGCCGCATCAAAACGAAGTCTTGGGATGATAAATTGGAGGATGCCACTGAGAAAAAATGGATTAAATGGAAGAGCGAATGCCAACTTCTAGAGAGTTTCAAAATGAGCCGTTGTGTGAAGCCTTGTGATTTTGGCACGGTTTTGACAAGTGAACTGCACCACTTTTGTGATGCATCGCAATATGCATACGGAGCTGTTAGTTATATACGTTTAACGAATGACTGTGGTTCAGTTCATGTATCATTCCTAATGGCAAAGTCTCGACTAGCGCCAATTAAGGGTCTCACAATACCCAGACTGGAGCTGTGTTCAGCAGTACTAGCAGCAACAATGGACAAAATCCTAAGAGACAAGTTGTCTTTATACATAGATTCCTCAACTTTCTGGACTGATAGTGTCATAGTTCTGCAATATATAAGAAACACCACAAAACGGTTTCACACGTTTGTGCAGAACAGAGTGACTCAGATTCTTGAAGTTTCATCTCCCATGCAGTGGCGTCGTGTAAATTCACTGGAGAACCCTGCTGACGACGTCTCCCGTGGGATGGATGCGGCTTCCTTGATAGCCTTGGAAAGATGGAAGCATGGACCAAGCTTTCTGCTAGAAACTGAAGAACATTGGCCGCAACTGAACATAGATGCAGAGAAAGACTGGATAGAAAACGACAAGGAAGTCAAGAAAGTGGTTACAGTTAACAACATTGAAGCGAAAAGTGAAGCAGATGTAGATGTCATCAATCAGCTGATAACGCATTACTCATCGCTATATCGATTAAAGAGAGCGGTAGCATGGATACTGAGAGTCAAAAGAACACTTCTAGCTAAAATTAAAGGAAAAGATCTCACTGAACTGGCTCACCTGACAAAGCCTGAACTGGATGAAGCCTTACACGACATGTACAACGAGAATGCTTTGGTGTTGAACGTAGAGCATTAAAGTCAAAGGATCAGCATGTCGCAAAGTCAAGCACCTTATACAGACTAAATCCATTTATGGACGAAAAGTGTGTCCTGCGTATTGGAGGCCGCCTGAAGAGATTAACCATGAATAGAGAAGTAAAGCATCCAATTATTCTACCTAAAGGTCATAGACTTTCTCGGCTTATTGTAAAACAATTCCATGAAGAGAATGGTCATGTTGGAAGAGACCATGTAATGGCATTGGTAAGAGCAAAGTTCTGGATCGTAGGCATAAGAGTGATTGCTCGACAAGTTTGCCATGAATGTAGAGAATGCCGACTACGTCATTCGCAACCTATGAAGCAGAAGATGGCTGACTTGTCGAAAGAGAGGATTGAATGCACTGATGTGTTCTCTGTGGTTGGAGTGGACTGTTTTGGTCCTTTTCTTGTCAGACGTGGCAGAGTAGAAGTATAACGCTATGGAGCACTATTTACGTGTCTCTCAACTAGAAGCATCCACTTAGAAGTGCTATACGCCATGACAACAGACTCTTTCATCAAAGCTTTACACAGATTCTGCAGTAGGAAAGGAAATCCCACCAAGATTAAATCAGATTGCGGAACGAATTTTGTGGGTGCAGACAAAGAGCTGAAGAAGTCACTGTTGGAATGGAATCAGGACGTAATAAGCAATGAACTACTGCAGAAAGATATTGAGTGGGAGTTTAACCCTCCAAGTGCACCTCATATGGGAGGAATATGGGAAGCTATGATAAAAAGAGTAAAGAAAGTGTTACAGTCAGTAATGATGGAGCAAATCACCGATGATGAAGGTCTACACACACTATTTTGCATAGTGGAAAACATTATCAATAGCAGGCCTCTAACGACACTTTCTGATGATCCTGCAGACTTTAACCCTTTGACGCCAAATCACCTTTTGCAGATTCATTGTGAAACCAGCTTACCACCTGGCAAATTTGTTTCGGCAGACATCTACAGAAAGAAGTGGCGGCAGATTCAGCATTTAGCAAATGTCTTCTGGCATCGATGGCGAACTGAGTATTTGCCAATGTTACAGTACCGCTCTAAATGGAACAAAGAGAGAACGAACATCCAAGATGGAGATGTCGTTCTCATCATGGACAATGCTCCCAGAAATTGCTGGCTGCTAGGGCGCGTGATTGAAAGACATTTTAGCAATGATGGATTAGTCAGAAGTGTCACCCTCAAGACCAAGGATGGATTTCTACGAAGACCCATCCACAAGCTCTGCCTGTTAGAAAGTGTATATGATAATTAGTTTTGTTAGTAATTGACACATTACTTAAAATGTTAATTAAAGGAGAAAATGTAAATGCTAAAAGGGAGCATTTAAGGGGGCGGTGTGCTGATTTATTTAAACTTGTGTTGCCCCCTCTTTTCTGTTATAAACTGGTTTCTTTTTAAACAGGTCATGTGACCAGTCTTTTACCTGTATACTTACCTGTAGATTGGAGTAACTCAGGCGTTCACACACTGCAGTTACAGATTGTTTAGCATCATTCATAGATTTGTTGTTATAATTTCACAATTACACTTATAGAAGATCACCATGTAAGTTGATTTATTAATTTCTTAAATCTTGAACCTTTGTTTATTAAAAAGACTAAAGATTAGATTTTATAATTTGCGTAAAACTTTGTTAAAGTTAATTAGATAAATTTGGTTTAGATTTCGCAGTAAAATTGAGCAAAATTATATAAAATTATTTTATTTGTTTTCAGATTAAACGATACAAGCTACACAATTATGTTGTTGGAGTTTTTTTATAAGAAGGTAGCACATACTAATTGTGTTAAAATGTATACTTTTTATCGGACTTGAACATGGGTTAGTATATGAAAAATCATCCTGTCTTCCTATATATCATGATAGGACTGGATCAGATGGTTTCACAACATGATCAGCTATAGATCAGCTACAATTATACACGTTTTCTTGTCAAATGATATTGTTAGGTCAGTAGCTCCTGGGGTTAAGACATAAATTATGTCAAGATATGTATACTATATGTAAATTATGTATACTTTTTATCGGACTTGAACATGGGGTAGGATATGAAAAATCGTTCTGTCTTTCTTTAAATCATCTAAACTACCAGAAATATAATTGACCATAAACAACTGCATAGATCATACGGCAATGCAAGTGGCTATAATGCACAGAACGCACGTGATCACACAATAAGCATTGATAAAACACACATTAGCCGGAATCACAAAGGCATCGATTTCGTCTTCGAAACCTGAACCTAGTAACGAGGTCACGTCGGTGGCGACCAGGCGCCGCCTTCGCCGCTCTTTTCCGCGTCCGGTTTGCCCCAGAACTCGTCTCGGTGCTTCCGAGCACGTTTTAGCACCTCCGAAGCCAGACTGCTGCTGGAGGCGAGAGACATCGTGGAGACCGACATGACGTCTTCTCTGTTATCTGAAAGAGCAAAAACAATCACATCATGCAACTTGATATAAATAAAGTAAAGCAGTACTATTACTAGGTAGACTTCATTGGTTTCAACATTTAGGTCAATCAGGCTAATAGAATTAGTCTGGGGCGTATCAAGACTTTACGACGCCCTAGGCTAATAGTTCTGTCCCGCCCATTACAATTAAAGCAGTACTATTACTAGGTAGACTTCATTGGTTTCAACATTTAGGTCAATCGGGCTAATAGAGTTACTCTGGGGCGTATCAAGACTTTACGACGCCCTAGGCTAATAGTTCTGTCCCGCCCATGTCTATTGCGAATTTATTATCGTTTATGTAACAAGCAGATCAAACAATTACTTGTGGTGTATTAGAAACACTACAAACCTAGTTTCTAAGCGGTCATCATTAATTACATGTATTTGCATAGCGCTTGCATTCAAGCAGGATGCGCAACTGCTTTGTTGCGTAATACCTTGCATCTGTTACCTTGCACCTGTTCATTATGTGGCACGGATATAGCAGCTGAGCTCACTAACTGCCTGATAAAAACTTTACATGAATATAGAGGGATACAAATTTTCCAAAAATAGGAGTTTTTTCTAAAACGTGACACCACTGAAACTAAGGCGCCCTATGCTATAGCCTAGGTAGCCTATTGGTTAATACGCCACTGGAGTTACTTGCAACGGCCTGCTGATACTATATTTCAATAGTTCAGAGGTGTTCAGTTGTGATGTAGTGCACACGTTTGAGAGCTCATGTGTGAGCACTGCGGTAAACTTAAAATTTCAAGCACAAACTTAATATTTGCTGAGCTTTTATACGGTAGTACTATATTTCAATAGTTCAGAGATGTTCAGTTGTGATGTAGTGCACACGTTTGAGAGATCATGTGTGAGCACTCTGGTAAACTTAAAATTTCAGGATTAAACTTAATATTTGCTGAGCTTTTATACGGCAGTAGTATATTTCAATAGTTCAGAGGTGTTCAGTTGTGATGTAGTGCACACGTTTGAGAGCTCATGTGTGAGCACTCCGGTAAACTTAAAATTTCAGGATTAAACTTAATATTTGCTGAGCTATTATACGGCAGTAGTATATTTGAATAGTTCAGAGGTGTTCAGTTGTGATGTAGTGCACACGTTTGAGAGCTCAAGTGTGAGCTCTGCGGTAAACTTAAAATTTCAGGATTAAACTTAATATTTGCTGAACTTTTATATGCCAGTATCATATTTCAATTTTTGCTTTCGCAAACGCGTTCAACATGCTCTATGAACGTTTGTGCTGTTTAAAATCATGTTCAGTTGTGACGTCATCACTAACTGGTGTCAACCGCCATTAATTAAGTTTTTAACCTACTACTTAATTATCAGAAGCACTTTGGCATTATCATAGGCATTAAAATACGCAATATAAAAAGCGCACACAGTTTGCAGTGGCTGACCGCCACACGGGTCCGATCAATTTGCACACTCGTCTGTGATTGGTTGATTCGATCGCAGCCTACCTACCCGTATCTAGCGGCTCGTGGAGTTCGGATAGATTTAAGTATTTATGTTCCTCAACCCTTTGCTTCTGAGGCTGCTGGGCTTTTCCAAGTGGCCGCGTGGCCGCATACAAAGGCGGTCGATGAACCTTCCTCTTCATTGGCGACCGTTTCGGACTGGCGGGCGTGGGCGCACTCGAGGCTTCCGAAAATGCATCTGTAGATCAATTATCAATCAATTGTGATTGTAAATCAATCAATCAATGATTTGGCTTGCAAACCAAAATCGTTCATAAGTCAACACAGCTAAAAGTACGTTATGATGCTTCAAAGTAGAATGTAACAAAAACTTGGTTTAATATTAATTTCTTGTTTTTTTATATAAGCAAACTTTAAATATATTGAACATCAATATTGTAGTATCAAAATTATCAAGAACATGATAAAAAATACTAAAAATTAAATTTAATAACCGCTGCCTACTTTAACTAGTACTTTAACTCTGCCCTCTAACTAGTACTGCAATTGTAAAAAAAACTTGTATTTTCAAACTCCGATTGTAGCTCGTGGAAGCAGTCATTTTGCTTCAGGTTTTTCCTGTTCACAAACCTAGATCCATCAGGAAGAGCCATCTACTGGATTGATACATAAGTTCAATGTGTTCTTGTAAAGTCCCTAGCAACCAACATTTGTACGGTTGCTAAGTGTTTTGTAGAAATGTGACAAAAACAATGGCTGACTTTAACAGTGATTTTCTCAAGATTATGTTTTTCATTGTGCAGCCTGCACCTCAACTTCAACGTGGATTATCTCAGCTTAGAAATAACACAGAGCGATGAACTTGGTATCAAAATGATCCTCATGAAATGGAGATTCAGGATATGTGAATAACTACAACAAGTTTCATTGCAGAGTTGTAGACAATTTTGCTATGCAAGAACACGCATAACCTGAAAGTCCTGATAGTTTATTCAACAGACAGTAGATGACAGCACCAACCTTACAAATCATAATAACACAGAAATTTTATTTTCACAGGACGTTACTGTCGCCAGCTATGTAAATAAAAAACAACGAAAATTGCTAAGAACAAAACAAATACATCTAAACAAGAAAACAACCAAACAAGTGAAGAAATGATCAGCAGGCAAACAGCTAGACAGACAGGCTAAAAAACGGAAAAATAATCACAAACCAAAAAGTGAAAAAAACAACAATCTTTAGATTTTAAAATTTGCTAAGAAATTCAAACAGCAAATCAATTTTATGGATATAATTAGTCCTATCTAAAATTATAATTTATTTTCCTATTTGTTTATTTAGGTAATCAACAACACAAACAAAAATATAAACAAACACTACGCACCTTCGACGCCACAGTCACACGGTACATGAACCTCCGTAGAACTACTCGGCTTGTTTACAGAATGGTGTCGACTAGAGGGCGCTATTGCTCGCGTCGTGTCATCCGTACTGTCACTACTAACATTGGGCGTAGGCGCTGTACCGCTTGAACCGCTAGCTTCTTTCAATAATGGCGGTTTTTTATCTGAGGGAAAATGAAGATGATGAAAATGACGATGTTTAATGTTCAAACAAAGCAAATGCTTCAGAGCTGAATTAAATACTAACTAGGGCTGTAAAGATACACCTAGGTCACGATACGATACGTATCACGATGCTAACCAAACGATACGATACGTATCTTAGCGGCAACGGCAGTTTATTAAACTTTTAAAATCTGCATCATCACAAAGTCAGATATTCTATCTGACAACGGCAATGGCAAGCTTAGAAACTTAGATTCATTGTAAAAAAGATGAGGATGCCTTGGAAACTTAGCTTCAAGCACTAACGTTGAGAGATGTGTTGTAAAAATGTTGAGAATGCCTTAGAAACTTAGCTTCAAGCACCAATATTGAGAATGTGTGGTAAAAATGATGAGGACGCCTTAGAAACTTAGATTCAAGCACCAACGTTGAGAGATGTGTTGTAAAAATGATGAGGATGCCTTAGAAACTTAGATTCAAGCACCAACGTTGAGAGATGTGTTGTAAAAATGATGAGGATGCCTTAGAAACTTAGCTTCAAGCACCAACGTTGAGAGATGTGTTGTAAAAATGATGAGGATGCCTTAGAAACTTAGATTCAAGCACTAACGTTGAGAGATGCGTTGTAAAAATGATGAGGATGCCTTAGAAACTTAGCTTCAAGCACTAACGTTGAGAGATGTGTTGTAA
>JAQGDQ010000882.1:69770-84643 GCA_030141605.1 Tubiluchus corallicola
GATGAGGATGCCTTAGAAACCTAGCTTCAAGCACCAACATTGAGAAATGTGTTGTAAAAATGATGAGGATGCCTTGGAAACTTAGCTTCAAGCACTAACGTTGAGAGACGTGTTGTAAAAATGATGAGGATGCCTTAGAAACTTAGCTTCAAGCACCAACGTTGAGAGATGCGTTGTAAAATGATGAGGATGCCTTAGAAACTTAGCTTCAAGCACTAACGTTGAGAGATGTGTTGTAAAAATGATGAGGATGCCTTGGAAATTTAGATTCAAGCACCAACGTTGAGAGATGTGTTGTAAAAATGATGAGGATGCCTTAGAAACTTAGATTCAAGCACCAACGTTGAGAAATGTGTTGTAAAAATGATGAGGATGCCTTGGAAACTTAGCTTCAAGCACCAACGTTGAGAGATGTGTTGTAAAATGATGAGGATGCCTTAGAAACTTAGCTTCAAGCACTAACGTTTCACAAAGAATTGCGACAGTAATAGTAAAAAACTTACAGATAGGTCGAGGTATGGAATGTCTAGCAGCATTATCCAACTTAGACTTCTTTGGTGACATTTTCTTTGGTGAGCCTGAAAAAGCATTAAGAATTTTATAATTGCTACAAGATTATATGTCTTATGCACCGTTTAAGATGTATGCACTGTGTAAGATGTACACACTGTGTATGTACACATTGTTTAAGATGTACACACATACTGTGTATGTACGCACTGTTTAAGATGTACACACTGTTTAACATGTAGGCGCTATTTAAGATCTACGCACTGCTTAAGATGTATGCAATGTTTAAAATGTATGCACTGCTTAAGATGTATGAACTGTTTAAGATGTATGCACTGTTTAAAATGTATGCACTGCTCAAGATGTATGCACTGTTTAAGATGTACACACTGTTTAAGATGTACGCACTTTTTAAGATGTATGCACTACTTAAGATGTATGCACTACTTAAGATGTATGCACTGTTTAAGGTGTATGCACTGTTTAAGATGTACACACTGCTTAAGATGTACGCACTGTTTAAGATGTATGCACTGCTTAAGATGTATGCACTGTTTAAGATGTATGCACTGTTTAAGATATACATGATGTTTAAGATATACGCACTGTTTAAGATATATGCACTGCTTAAGATGTACGCACTGTTTAAGATACATACGATGTTTAAGATATATGCATTGCTTAAGATGTACGCACTGTTTAAGATGTATTTGTAAGTACAGTAAACAAACAGCCTGATTTCTAAACAGAGCTGAAAGTGATTGATAAAAAAAGAAACCTACTTTTAGATGGCAATAACTGAGTTGGCTTCTTCAAGCGTGGATGAGTCGGCAATGCGTCTAATGAATCTATGGACATGGCTGAGAGAGTACTCACACTGAAACCACAGATAAAAAATATACGAAAGTGAAAACCACAAGAACTGGCATGAATCAGATGCCACGCTTAGCCAAATTTGAAAACGTCACGAGGAAACCTGGTATCAAAAAAAGCACTATTACAACTTGCTAACCTCACATAATTATCGCAATATACTCATCGGTAAATTCTATAGATGGCGATGTCATCTTGGTATGCAGTTTAGGGTTTAGTCGTGCCCCAGAAAACACAGAGAGTCAAGCAAACTGAACTTAGTGAACAAATGCAAAAATAAGTGTGGGAAATAATACATTGAAATCTACCTGGAGTGAATACTATCTCCACCGTGTAACTGGAATGGTGGCTTGACACCGTGACGCCGAACTCCACCAGATGGCATCGTTTGCACGCCTATATCAACGCTGCAAAATAAAGAAAATCTCAGAAAATTGTTCTTCGTACAAAAAACTTAAGCAACAATAACTCCGATGCAACACGGTTGTCGCGAAGCTTGATTCTTTTCACAACAGCCAAAATTTGCTACCAATTTCATTTCCCTGACATGTAATAAAAAGTTTTTTTTGTAATTAACCCTTTCATACCCGTTGTATCCCGTGGGATACCAGAATATTTTCTGCCTTTAAAATTAATAAAATTTTAAAACTGACAATTATTTGATCTGTTAATAGTTATTTTGATTTAAGCCAATAACAATAGACTAAAAATGGTGATAAAATGGCAAACTAGAAAATCTACATAGCATAAAAAACTGTGCAAGGTACAGTACTTTAGAGACGACTTTGTACAGATCAGCATAGCATGCATGCTAAATGTCTTAAATACTTATTTTATTTTATTTTATACCTATAAAAAATTATCAGCAGTTGCAAAATGAAGCGCATTTTATGCTTCCATTGAATCCCAATGTATCCTGTGGGATACAGGCTATATTTAGCACGCGGGCACAGGTAGAAAAAAATAATTATTATGTGTAAACAAGATGGACATACTGAACAAAAGTACTAAATAAAAAAAATTCTTATTAAAAAACAATTTGGGACTGAAAGGGTTAAGAAAGATTTCTGCGGAAAAGCATGCAATTCTGAGTGGATGTTTTCCCATAATTTACGATAGATGGGTTTGTTGAAATATGCAATACGTAGTAATACGCAATCATAACATTAATATAGTGTCCTAAAAACGAAATGTTTGATCTTCACAAAGAAAAAATTCACACAATTAATAGTCTTCTCTTAATCTTAATCTTTTCTTAATCTTCTCCGAAAGAAAAAATATGAAAAGTTAGCACGAGGCCTGGGTTTGAACCAAGGACTTTCGATTGTACAAGTCCAATGCCATGACCAATAAACCATTCAGAAATGGCAATAGTAGGAGAACTATAGAGATTGAAATAACACCTGTGATAATTTGGAACCGAGTAGTCTGGTGGTCACAGCATTGGATTTGTAATCCAACAGTCCCTGGTTCAAAGCTCAGCATGATTTTTTCGCATTTCCTTTTTTCATTTTTTAGTCTTAAAATTCAGTAGCCGTGAGTTTATTGCAGCATTAATAAATCAAGATTGTGAACAATTAAGAAATGAATATTTTACCACTCTGTGGAGCCCGTTGCCAGGGACAACGCTGACATCCCGCGGGAGGAAGTTGCACGCTCCCACAGCTCCGCCTGCTGGGCCTCTAACTGCGCTAAACGTTCGCGGGAGAACTCCGTACCCCGAGCACGCTTGCGGTAGGCGTCGGCTTTGCCCCGCAGTTCCTGCACTATGCTGTACCAGGACGATTCCTCGGGAGTAGCGGGACGAACATCCTGGAAATATAACAACATTTGTCAACAGACACAGTTATTTCAGGAAAAAACTCTAGTTTGGCTTTTCATGTAACATGATTGCTCCAGGGTAATTAAAAACTTTGGTACAAATTATTAATTACTTTATTAAAGCAAAACTGGACCCAAAATCTTAAACTGCAGGTCAGAACAATCTATTCTTTAAAATACTGAAAGGAAACGTACTATTTTTCCAAAAATGACTTACGTGAAACAATTATTACCACGCAAACACTATTTCACATTTGTGCCAATAGTTCTTTGCTATTACGTGCATTTTATCATTCACTAGTTAGACGGGCACTAGTGCCTGCATTTCGGAAATGTATTGCACAAAAACAGGTACTGTACCTCTCAGCTCTGGAGTGCTAGTTTGTGAACTACACACGTTCGACAACTCGTGCGTGAGCACAGCGGTAAATTTGAAATTTGAATTTTTATCTTGAAACCTGCCTAGTTTTAGTACAACACACTGAACAGTACTAACACTGTACTTTCGCAAATACGTGCAACACGCTCGTGGCTATTTCTGCTGTTGAAAATTATGTTAGTTTGTGATGTCAATGATAGTTGGGTTCGTCTGTCGTTAATTAATTTTAAGTTTCATATCTATTATTTAATCATCAGAAATCCTTTTGCAGTATTAATTGTGTTGGAATGTATACTTTTTTCTTGGACTTGAAAATGGGTTAGTACATGAAAATTCTTCCTGTCTTCCTTCAAGCAAGCACACATCCTTCTTTGTCCTTTGTTTTGTTTTGCTTAACACGTGTGCTCGTATGTTTATCGGTATCGTTGTATCATTTTGGATTTCTCAGACTCATTCTTTGGGTTTGCTCGCAAATAACTCTATAAAGCGATTCATTTTGCTGTGCAGCTGTTCCCGTTGTTCATGTAATACAAAAGTTTGTCATTACTCGTTGACAACTAAACAATGTGTACAAAATTTTTCACGTGTACAATGGATTCCAAGGCAACTGTTAACGAGTATCTAAAATCTGTCGACGGCTAGCTTATCACCATCATTTCAACCGAGTCCTTCTACACTGTCTTGATCATCATGTCCAAACTGTGGCCTCTAGGCATCCATTTTTCAAAAAACTTATTTCCGTCTGAGAACTGAGCAACTTTTAGACGGTTACGTTTTGTTCGAGACGAAAAATTCTTCGAGTTGCTGACATCGACAATGGCACAATATTGCATTCATAATACACGCACACGTGCATCTCTTGCAAAGAAACGACAAAGATACTGCATCTCTTGCAAAGAAATGGCAAAGATATTGCATCTCTTGCAGAGAAACGGCAAAGATATTGGAAATCACAGCTAAATTGTGCAGTGAAATCACAGCTAAATTGTGCACAGAAATCATAGCTAAATTGTGCACAGAAATCACAGCTAAATTGTGCAGTGAAATTACAGCTAAATTGTGCAGTGAAATTACAGCTAAATTGTGCAGTGAAATTACAGCTAAATTGTGCAGTGAAATCACAGCTAAATTGTGCAGTGAAATCACAGCTAAATTGTGCAGTGAAATCACAGCTAAACTGTGCAGTGAAATCACAGCTAAATTGTGCAGTGAAATTACAGCTAAATTGTGCAGTGAAATCACAGCTAAACTGCGCTAACTGCATTGATGTTTCAAATGTTTTAATGATAAAGAAAGTACGTAGATGAAGTACTGAATTATTCGAATCCATAATTATGGCTTCGAATTGAATTAAAAAAGTGGTTTGAATTGAATTTTTGACGCCGACTCCAGAAGTCGTCCAATGAAAACTGTTTTAGATGACAAAAGGTGTCGTGAAAAATGTAGGAAATGAACAAAAACACTCGTAGATAGGAAGACGTTTATCTTATAAATTTAGGTAAGCACCTGTTTCCATTTGCCGTCGCTGTATCCGTAGTGCCATGGTGGCTTGTACTTTTCTAGATACTCCGATCTAATCTGCTTCCTAAAACAAAAGTCGAAGACAATGTTTTACATAAATTCTTGCGTTTCACACTTGACTTACGCAACACGGTTGACTGTTATCCTTTTTTATGCGTCTAAAAGCGAAGCATCAAATTTGTGATGATCATCGTTTTGCACATATATACACTACAATTGTAAGTTTTACAATTACATGTTCGAGTTTCACAAATTTACAATTACAATGCAAATATTAGCAGCCGAAATTCGACTCTCAAGTCTCCTGTATTTGTATTTGTCGTTTTGTATTCCTTACTCCTTTCATAACATATTCCTTGCAAAATATTATAACTATACATATGCAAAATTTCTCTCCATTGATACAAACCATTTTATAATTACTAATTACTTCTGCAAAAATGAGAATATAATCACCTCTCAAAAAACTAAAACTATAACGTGTAAACCTACTCCCATGACCCTCTTTCTCCAAACTGTTTTTAGCGCTATCCTGTTCTTACTGACCTACCTTACTTTTCCTTTTTCACATTTATTACATAATTCTTTTCTCTCTAGTACAAACTACCTGCACTAACAAATGCCAGGTGCCACTTGCTGGTCGGCCGCTGCTTTGCGATATGCTTCAGTGCAACCTAAAGACATGTGCTCTCATCTAGGATAGGCTCTGTGGTTATTGCATTTCAAGGACCAATTTTTACATTGGTTTTCATAAACAATACAGTAAATCCTCGCTTAACAATTCCTCCTTAAGCACATTTCTTTTCGTGCAATTTCTTTTTACTTTATCAGCAAATTTTTTACTTAATTTGATGCATTAGAACAGTACACATTGAATTTTTCCGTTCTGAAAATGCACTACTAATGCAAACACTGCCATAATTACATAAATATAGGTTTTTGCTTTCCGACTGACCACTGACCACTAGCAACGCAAACACAGGCCATAATTACATAAATATACGTCTTTGCTTCCTGACTGACCACTAAGTGCTGGCTGTTTGTATCAAGCAAATCCTGGGAGCAAACTTTGTGCGAAACAATTTTGCCTGCAACTCGTCGCTATAGCAACCACACTAACTAACTAGATACAATTTGCCCCGGGGCTTGGCTTTGACTCTGCTGCCGGGTTTATTGTTTTTAACAGCTTCCTAGACTTAAATATTAATGAAAGTGAAACTGCTTGCTAAGCACTGGTACGTAAGGTATATACGTGGTTTTAAGCAAGTAGAAAAAAAAAATCAGTAGAATAGGACTTATAAAACGTTTAATTTATCGTTTTAGCAGCCCTGATTTTTGAAGTCTTGGCTTCATTTAACAACATTTTGCTGGACTGCATTAACATCGTTAAGCGAGGACTCACTGTGCACTAATTACTCAATTCTTTTGCATTACTTTCTACTGAAGTCTTGGACTCATTTAACAACATTTTGCTAGAATGCATTAACATCGTTAAGCGAGGACTCACTGTACACTAATTATCTCAATTCTCTTGCATTACTTTCTATTGAAATCTTGACTTCATTTAACAACATTTTGCTGGAATGCATTAACATCGTTAAGCGAGGACTCACTGTGCACTAATTACTCAATTCTTTTGCATTACTTTCTACTGAAGTCTTGGACTCATTTAACAACATTTTGCTAGAATGCATTAACATCGTTAAGCGAGGACTCACTGTACACTAATTATCTCAATTCTCTTGCATTACTTTCTATTGAAATCTTGACTTCATTTAACAACATTTTGCTGGAATGCATTAACATCGTTAAGCGAGGACTCACTGTGCACTAATTACTCAATTCTTTTGCATTACTTTCTACTGAAATCTTGACTTCATTTAACAACATTTTGCTGGAATGCATTAACATCGTTGAGCGAGGACTCACCGTACACTAATTATCTCAATTCAATTCGTTTTAACACAACCGTTTTGCACTTTCTTTACTTCTCACTTTAATTCACTTTCTTTACTTACCAATCAGAAGGCTTACTCCAAACTAGATGCAGTTCCAACATCTTTCATACATGGTTTGTATGAAATTTGAAGTTTTAATGCTGTTCTCTCTAATTCTGATCATATATCATGTTTAGAAGTCCGATCCTGCCCCCAGGGTCGCACTAACCCCCCCCCCCCCCCGACGGGGATTTGATGTTAACGTTCTAACTTTCAATCGTACCTGGTTTTCTTGATGGACGTCGGCCGTTCGATCTTTCGTCTGAGTTTCACGGATTCGTCGTCCGTTGTGCTACTGTGATCGGTTATGTTTTGTAACTTCTCCACAACTGCGCGGACATCATCTGCTGCATTAGCCGGGGCAATGGTCGACGGTCGAAGTGGCGACTTTGAACTGCAGAATAGAAAATGGTTTAATTAATAATATAATTTAATGAATATTTGTAATGCGTGAACGCCCCCCTATACATTATCTTAAGTGTTTCAATGTGTGAACGCCCCCCTATACATTATCTTAAGTGTTCTAATGCGTGAACGCCCCCCTATACATTATCTTAAGTGTTCTAATGCGTGGACACCCCCTATACATTATCTTAAGTGTTCTAATGTGTGACGCCCCCTATACATTATCTTAAGTGTTTCAATGTGTGGACACCCCCTATACATTATCTTAAGTGTTCTAATGTGTGAACGCCCCCCTATACATTATCTTAAGTGTTTCAATGCGTGAACGCCCCCTATACATTATCTTAAGTGTTTCAATGTGTGAACGCCCCCTATACATTATCTTAAGTGTTCTAATGTGTGGACGCCCCCTATACATTATCTTAAGTGTTTTAATGTGTGAACGCCCCCTATACATTATCTTAAGTGTTCTAATGCGTGAACGCCCCCCTATACATTATCTTAAGTGTTCTAATGCGTGGACACCCCCTATACATTATCTTAAGTGTTTCAATGTGTGAACACCCCTTATACATTATCTTAAGTGTTTCAATGTGTGGACGCCCCCCTATACATTATCTTAAGTGTTTCAATGTGTGAACGCCCCCCTATACATTATCTTAAGTGTTTCAATGTGTGGACGCCCCCCTATACATTATCTTAAGTGTTTCAATGTGTGAACGCCCCCCTATACATTATCTTAAGTGTTCTAATGTGTGAACGCCCCCCTATACATTATCTTAAGTGTTTCAATGTGTAGACGCCCCCCATACATTATCTTAAGTGTTCTAATGTGTGGACACCCCCTATACATTATCTTAAGTGTTCTAATGTGTGGATGCCCCCTATACATTATCTTAAGTGTTTCAATGTGTGAACGCCCCCTATACATTATCTTAAGTGTTCTAATGTGTGAACGCCCCCCTATACATTATCTTAAGTGTTCTAATGTGTGGACGCCCCCTATACATTATCTTATGTGTTCTAAGGTGTGAACGCCCCCCTATACATTATCTTAAGTGTTCTAATGTGTGAACGCCCCCCTATACATTATCTTAAGTGTTTCAATGTGTGGACGCCCCCCTATACATTATCTTAAGTGTTTCAATGTGTGGACGCCCCCCTATACATTATCTTAAGTGTTTCAATGTGTGAACACCCCCCTATACATTATCTTAAGTGTTTCAATGTGTGGACGCCCCCCTATACATTATCTTAAGTGTTTCAATGTGTGAACGCCCCCCTATACATTATCTTAAGTGTTCTAATGTGTGAACGCCCCCCTATACATTATCTTAAGTGTTTCAATGTGTAGACGCCCCCCATACATTATCTTAAGTGTTCTAATGTGTGGACACCCCCTATACATTATCTTAAGTGTTCTAATGTGTGGATGCCCCCTATACATTATCTTAAGTGTTTCAATGTGTGAACGCCCCCCTATACATTATCTTAAGTGTTTCAATGTGTGGACGCCCCCCTATACATTATCTTAAGTGTTTCAATGTGTGAACGCCCCCCTATACATTATCTTAAGTGTTCTAATGTGTGGACGCCCCCTATACATTATCTTAAGTGTTTCAATGTGTGAACGCCCCCCTATACATTATCTTAAGTGTTTCAATGTGTGGACGCCCCCCTATACATTATCTTAAGTGTTCTAATGTGTGGACACCCCCCTATACATTATCTTAAGTGTTCTAATACGTGGACACCCCCTATACATTATCTTAAGTGTTCTAATGTGTGGACACCCCCTATACATTATCTTAAGTGTTCTAATGTGTGGATGCCCCCTATACATTATCTTATGTGTTCTAATGTGTGGACGCCCCCCTATACATTATCTTAAGCATTCTAATGTGTGAACGCGCCCCTATACATTATCTTAAGTGTTCTAATGCGTGGACACCCCCCTATACATTATCTTAAGTGTTCTAATGCGTGGACACCCCCTATACATTATCTTAAGTGTTCTAATGCGTGGACACCCCCTATACATTATCTTAAGTGTTCTAATGTGTGGATGCCCCCCTATACATTATCTTAAGTGTTCTAATGCGTGGACACCCCCTATACATTATCTTGTGTTCTAATGTGTGGACACCCCCTATACATTATCTTAAGTGTTCTAAAATGTGGATGCCCCCCTATACATTATCTTAAGTGTTCTAATGTGTGGACACCCCCCCCTATACATTATCTTAAGTGTTCTAATGTGTGGATGCCCCCTATACATTATCTTAAGTGTTCTAATGCGTGAACACCCCCTATACATTATCTTAAGTGTTCTAATATGTGGATGCCCCCCTATACATTATCTTAAGTGTTCTAATGTGTGGACACCCCCCTATACATTATCTTAAGTGTTCTAATGTGTGGATGCCCCCTATACATTATCTTGTGTTCTAATGTGTGGATGCCCCCTATACATTATCTTAAGTGTTCTAATATGTGAACGCCCCCCTATACATTATCTTAAGTGTTCTAATGCGTGGACACCCCCTATACATTATCTTAAGTGTTCTAATGTGTGAACGCCCCCCTAGACATTATCTTACATGTTCTAATGTGTAGACACCCCCAATACTTACCCTACGTGTTTAGGAATAGGATCGGATTTCACCGAATCCGACTCCACGTCCAACGGCCGACGCAAACGACTCTCGCGATGCCGATCAGCAGACGTAGACCGAGGAGCCCTCTCTGAAGTGGGCGTGTTTGCAGCCGACCAATCGCGGTACGAGGAACCGTACTCCGTGAAGGTTCTGTCCTTCATCGGGAACGAAGCCAGGATTTCCGGAGAACTCTTGTGCAATTTCTATAAACATGAAAAAATTTAAACTAGAAAAACATTTACAGGATTAAAGTAAATGCCGAGTCATTTTTATAAATATGAAAATCAACAACGCAGGAAGAAAAGAAATAATTAAATCGAATAATTACTTAAATACTGGGCTGTCCATGCCCACGCATTTAATGCTTTTAATGCAACAGCAGCAGCAGCAGTAGCGACAACAACAACAACAACAACAACAACAACAACAACAACAATTGTCAAGGCTTTCCATGAACACACTTTTAATGCAACAGCAGCAGCAGCAACAATGACAACAACAACAACAACAATTGTCAAGGCTTTCCATGAACACACTTTTAATGCAACAGCAGCAGCAGCAACAACAATGACAACAACAACAAAAACAACAACAACAATTGTAAAGGCTTTCCATGAACACGCTTTTAATGCAACAGCAGCAGCAGCAACAATGACAACAACAACAACAATTACCAGGGCTGTCCATGAACACGCTTTTAATGCAACAGCAGCAGCAGCAACGACAACAACAGCAGCAGTAGCAGTAGCGACAACAACAACAATTATCAGGGCTTTCCATGAACACGCTTTTAATGCAACAGCAGTAGCAGCAACAATGACAGCAACAACAACAATTATCAGGGCTGTCCATGAACATGCTTTTAATGCTACAGCAGCAGCAGCAACGACTACAACAGCAGCAGTAGCAGTAGCGACAACAACAACAACAATTGTTAAGGCTTCCCATGAACACGCTTTTAATGCAACAGCAGCAGCAGCAACAACGACAACAACAACAACAATTATCAGGGCTGTCCATGAACACGCTTTTAATGCAACAGCAGCAGCAGCAACGACAACAACAGCAGCAGTAGCAGTAGCGACAACAACTACAATTGTCAAGGCTTTCCATGAACACGCTTTTAATGCAACAGCAGCAGCAGCAACAACAACAACAACAACAACAACAACAAACAAGAATTAATTAATAAAATGCTTCAGACGTCATCAATCTGAACATCTGCGGTTCCCAAATTCTACTAAACTTCGGTTACATGTGACGAATGATGTCACGGCAGGATAAGGACAATTGTCTGAAAAGCATTATGGGATATCTGCGTCTGCGTTCATCGTGGTGACGCATCGGATTGGGCCAACGAGTTGTCGCGTGTTAAACTTTTTGCGTACAGAAGTTTGTATTTGTGCCGAGTAACTTTTTTGTACGTGTACAACAAAATGCTTAGAATTTGTGTAGCAGGGAAACGTATTACAGCAATAAGCAATGGTGGAAATCACCGAATTGCGTGTATAAGGCAAATGGTACACTGGAAATTGATTAATTTCTTAGCTAATTAGTTAGTTATTTTACAGAAGCGATTGGAATATCATTTCAACGCATTTAGCAATTTCCCGTTTCTGTTTTGTCAGGACATGTTCCTTAAACTTTCGCAGAAAATTGCTGCTGATGCTGAAGCAGTTCAGGAGGAGGAGGAGGAGGAGGAGGAGGAGGATGAGTTTCCATGTGATGAATTTTATTAGTTATTATAATCCCAATAATATCTGTTTTTTTTGGTAATTTTGTCTCCATTTTCCACCCAGTACAATTCAGCACAGTGTATCTGCTGTTATGGCAATGCCTGGTATAAAAGCAGCTTCCAAAAACGCCCAACAGATGGGGCTGCAGTCCATATCTATGTGTTCAAATCAAAATGTAAAAGAATAAATTCGACTTTTCTTCAAAGGTTGTATTTAGATTGTAGGGGTGAGCAGTCTCTACCAGGAAGCAAATTCGAATCGAATAGAATTTGCAACTTTCGAATCGAACCGAATTTCAAAATTTTGCATCCGAATCGAATTCGAATTGAATTTGAAAGATTTTCGAACAAGTTTTCGAACCACTAGTAAAAAGTGGTCTTACAAAGATCATGCATATTACTCGATTTTGTTCTGCAATAAAACCATTGTGTGTATTTTAAAAAACTTTGCACAGAAATCATAGCTAAATTATGCTAATTGCATGACGTTTCAAACATTTTAATGATAAAGAACGTATGTGACTGAAGTGCTGAATTATTCGAATCAATAAATTTAGTATAGAATCGAATTTAAATGTTCGATGTTCACCTCTATTAAATAGACCTAATGATTTTTATAATCTTGTCAAAAAAGCGCGCCTTAGCAATTTCCCATTTTTATTTTATCAGGACGTTGCATTATTGATCTTAAAGGCTACTAAGTTTATATATACTTACACCACACATCACAACGGTCAAGCACACTATTTAAAACCACAATGGTCAAGCACACTATTTAAAACCACAATTGTCAAGCACACTATTTAAAACCACAACGGTCAAGCACACTATTTAAAACCACAATGGTCAAGCACACTATTTAAAACCACAATGGTCAAGCACACTATTTAAATACACAATGACACTGGAAGATCGATTAACTCTTTACCCGTTCTCCAAGAACGACAGGAAATGCATCGCTGCCCTTCCACTTGAACTGCGTGTTGTACTCAGAAACTCGAGGCGTTTCATTCTTCCGTCTGCCTATACCGGCTCTGTACTTCAATGCCTGGTTGTCCTGTATTAATACACGCGCTCAGCATTAGGGATGTTACCAAAACAAAATTTTCGTTTACGTAACAGTTTGTGACACGCCTTTACCAGCAATGAGGCTTATCTTCAATTCTGACGACTGTGAAGTTTTAGGGTCTCCAGGCCCAATAAACCGAAATATGAAATTAAGTTTGAATTTGCTTCAGCAAAATCTCATTTAACTTCATAATTTATGAAATATAGGCAACAAAATATCTGAAAATTTATTTATTTTTAATGAAACATTGTGATCTTTAAACATTAACTGAATTAATTAATTAAACTGGACCCTGGACGTAAGTCTCATAACTCAACGACTACCTGTAATGTTAAATAATATTAGACAAGCAAAAAGATTGTATTTAAGATTGTAAATATTTTTAGTAATTGCGGTACTCACCAAACCAGATTCAGTTACTCCACGATCCAGGTCAGTTTGAACGAAACCACTACCCTTTGCTCCGTCATTTTCACGTCGCGGTTCATCGAGAGTTTCGGCAGATTTGGACATTCTATCCGGAGCCTTGGTCAAGCCCTCCGTTGACCGGTACACGGGTCCCATCGAAGAGGAGAGCGCCTTGTCCGGCTTACTGGCTGAGATAGCCGGCCTGACTTCGGACGTGGCTCTACGGTTACCGTCTGTGTACGTGGTGTGAGCATGAAGATTTGGTTTAGCCGTCTGTAAAATATGAGTTAATGAAAAAAACAAGTACATTCATATCTCTGTTTCCCGGGATGTTTTTTTACGGATAACGGAAGAATCGCACAAAATCTGGACCGTTAAAAAGTCGCGCATACTACGAACACAGTCCGTTGTTTCGAAAGCTGACCACTAGTTGGCAGGCCGTCACTTTGTTTACATCATTACATAAGTGTAACCACGTGTATATCTCTGTATATAAAAATATAGAGTCAATTATGCAGAGTTGTTTGTGTCAATTGCAGACAGTTTTTATATACTTTTGCATAGGAGTGGCCAGTACTTAGGCATTTTTCAGACAATTAGGCAATTGATTCTACATTACCATGAGTCTAACACACGGCACCTACTGTATTAGTTTAGTATTGGTAAATACGGACAATCGGCAAATACAGATAATTGGCAAATTCGGACCGATGTCTCCCCGCTTTCCTCCGGCAAACTGAGATATGAGTGTAATAGTTTACATGAAACAGTAAAGTTTAATAGGCACCCGGTTACAAGAACTGTTACTTACGCATTAAGTAAAAGCGATGTTGATGTTAAGCTACAAGAATAGAATGAGTGACGAAGAAGCTAATGAAAGAAAAATGAAAGTGAATCTGTTTAAAATAAAACCTTCATGTATCTGATACCAGCTGCTGGAACCTCTTTAGGTTCGTCTAGTGACATCTTGCTTTTTATTGGTTTTCTTCCTCGTTCTTTCTCTTTGGCACTTCCGGCCTTTTCCACTTTTTGAGGTTCGAACTTGGGTCCCGACAATGCGGTCCAGGCTGAAAAAGTAGACAAAAGCGACATTAGAGAAATTGCCCTAACTCATTGGAAGAAAGTTTAAAATTCTACCAATATGAAAACTACCAAAACGCAAATAAAATATGGTCGCCCTGGAAAATAAGGAACACCTCCCGGAACAGAAAGAATCATCCCTTAAATCGGGTGCCCTTTGAAATAGAACTAAATAGAATAAGTATGACGAAATAATTACAATTATGTAGCGAGGCATAGGAAATGCATGTGCCAATTTGGAAAAGATACATTAAGACTGGCATGGCAAGTTTAGCTTAATCGCCAGAGGGAGCAGCATACCGGCATACAGGTGACTTCCCCCTGTCTGTGAGCAAATTTACGCTCAATTTCCGGAAGGGCCGGCATTAAATTTGCACTCTGCCATCATCTTAGATGATTAGTTTTGATGACGAATCGG
>JAQGDQ010001759.1:0-26514 GCA_030141605.1 Tubiluchus corallicola
TCCCATTGCATCATGTTCACTAATCCCCTAACGCGTACCACCAGCGCTGTATTTCCTCATCGACGGTTAATAGAATACGCAGCTTAGTACTTTCTCAGACACAGCCCGGCCATATTGTTTAATGCCAGCTGGTACAGATGTGCATTCTTAAGTGCATCAGTATGTTTTAGAAATTTGGACACACCTTCCATTGCATTTTTTTGTCTGCATTTTTAGTTCAACGATATCCATTAAACAATTAAGCGCAATTTGAAGTTCAAGAACAAAGCTTTTGCATGACGGAAAATTCCCTTACATATAGTAATCAACGGATTGTATTAGCTACTTATAAATTGTAGGTTTGTTGGCGTTTATTTTTATTATTAATATTATATTCTGACAGTTGTCAAACATTAATTTTGTAGCTGACGAAAAATTTGATACATATGATTTTTCTCTGAGGAAAAAAATTGATTTGAAATTCTATCATTAGAAAATAAAGTCAGTGCATTCTTTAAAATCATTTCTTCTTCCCCTTTGAGAATGTCTTTAACTAACACTGTTTTAACTGCCAGTTGTAAAATGTTACTAAAAATTCAAAATAAGGAAAAAACATTGGAAATCTACCAAGTGAGCCAACAGAGATAGACCAATTACAGTAGGCGCCGCTTAATAGACTCACGGTTAATAGACTCAGCGACTAAATTGACTCAAAAACGCCTGGTATGGGTCGTTTCTATTCAAATGTACTGTATATAAAAACTGTCAGTAATTGACTCAATATTTTTCTCAATAGACCAAAAACTGACTCGGTATTTTTCCTTTAAATGAGGCATTTGTATGTGCCCAAAGAGCTTTTCCTACTCTTACGTCACCTTTACTTTGCTTTTGTGCACTATAATATGTCTAGAAACAATCATGTTAAGTACCGTATTGTTTGTAAGCAGGTACGTTTATCATGCACTAATACGCTAGCATAGCAGTTTTGCTTTGAATCTGTTACCTGCAATTAGCCTCGTTACCCAAGAATTTCTGGAAGCTAAACATTTAATCTCTTGTCTAGTGGTTTCCTTTTGAAGCTCTCGCTGCAAATCACGCTTAATCAGTTATAATCAAAGATGCAGGTACAGTAATCAGCCAGTATTCCTTCATCCAGTAATCAGCCAATAAAAATGAAGTAGTCCACTTTGAAGGATTTTTTGTAATTTTTGCAAATTAACAGACGTGTAATTTAGAAAAGTATACTTTTTAATTTATAGCTAGTTCACTTATATAAATTAATATTTCAAACTTGTATACTCGTATACCAGTAATACTACACCCATCGGTTAATAGGTTTTATATAAATTTAAGTATACTGACATTAAATGCATTTTACTTCAATTCCAACAGCATTTTCTTAAAGAACAGTACTTTTCTTGGGAGGGAGAATCAATACTAAACTGGTGGAAAGGAATGATAGCAAAGTTAGAAGTGCAATACACGCCCCGTCACCAACCCTTGCTGTTCACACTTGGTTAAATAAGCAACCAGCTTAGGCTTATCTAGTTTATGGCAAAGTCTATACACTGCAGTTTCAGTCTTTTCCTCAATGATCGCATTGCAAACAGAAAGGACTAGTCACGTAGCAGCTTCTGGTTGCCATAACAACTAGCTGAAGCCAAAGTTACATCACAATGCTTAAAGGAAACAAGCTTCCTCTGTCTGAGTTGTGCAGATGATTAATTACCGATGTAGAGGTAAGAAATAAGAGAAGCCCCACAAGGTGATAAAAGTCACCTGAGAAATGGCACGATGCTGAAATGATAATGACAACTGCTACCCATTTATGCACTACCACTCTTAGGAACAGATATGATTGGTATTGTTTAGATTATAAAATGGCAAAAAACAATACAGGGGGTTGATGCTGTCAAACGGTGATTGAAGAAACAGAATAAAATATTAAAAAATTCAAAGTTATTTTAGTAGATGCTGAGCAATTTATAGTCATACGGTAATTTGTCACAACAATATTTCACAACTGTAATATAATAACAGTAAAAAAAATGAATTTACTTTTCTACAATAAAATGAAATAAATGTATGCATTATCAGTGCTGTTAACTAAACTTCGTAAAAACCCTACAGCATTCATATAGAAAGAGGAATACATGTTTGAAAAAAAGAACGATAAAGATAAAATTCAGCACCGACTTTATTTTCAATGACAAATTTCAAATCAATTTTTTTCCTCAGAGAAAAATCATATGTATCAAATTTTTTTCGTCAGCTCACAAAAATTAATGTTTGACAACTGTCATAAATATAATACTAATAATAAAAATAAACGCCAACAAAACCTACAATTTATAAGTAGCTATCACAATCCGGTTGATTACTATATGTAAGGGAATTTTCCCGTCATGCAAAAGCTTTGTTCTTGAACTTCAAATTGCGTTTAATTGTTTAATGGATATCGTTGAACTAAATGCAAAGACAAAAATGCAATGGAAGGTGTGTCCAAATTTCTAAAACATACTGACGCACTTAAGAATGCACATCTGTACCAGCTGGCATTAAACAATATGGCCGGGCTGTGTCTGAGAGTACTAAGCTGCAGCATTATTCTATTAACCGTCGAGGAAATACAGCTGGTATGTTAGGGGATTAGTGAACATGATGCAACGGGGAGAGTTTCATTATAGGTCTTGATTTCCTCGGTACCTCAGCTTGAAAGAAAACAGTCAAATATTTTAACGCATGTGCTGCATTCAAAATACTATATAGGGTTACAGTAAGTCCTTGCTTAACGACTTTCGTTTTAATGATGCTGAACATTTGACACCTTTTCCTCACTTAACAATGCACGTTTCACTTTAACGATGATTTTTTTACTTTGCTCAAAGTCATTTTTTATTTTATCATCTACCTATCATTTACCTACTTTTTACATTAAAAACGGTATATATTTCATTACTATGTTCTAAAAACATACTACTAATGTAAAACACTACAATCATTATTTGTTTTTGCTTACTGACCGACTACGCACTAAATGCTAGCTGCTCGTAACCTGGTTCAAAACTTTAAGTTAAGCAAATTTCTTTGCAACATGTTTCTATAGCAACCAACTAGTACTACATTCACGAAATTATCTCAAGATCCCTCCAGGGCTTGGCTTTCATTACGCAGTGTTGAGCCGCTAACTGACTACATATAGGGCTTCAACATTAAAGAAAGAGAAACCGCCAGCAAGTCTAGCTAGGTATTGGTAAGAAAGATATGTAGTTTCAGGCAAACAGAAAGAAATTAAACACTAGAAATATGAATAAACCTCATAAAACGCTTAATTTTTACGATTCAATCAGCATAGATGTTTACCTCTAGAATGTATCTCAATTGTTTGACATTATTTTCTACGGAATCTTGGTTTTGTTTAACGGCATCTTGCT
This sequence comes from Tubiluchus corallicola, assembly GCA_030141605.1. Lineage (NCBI taxonomy): Eukaryota > Metazoa > Priapulida > Priapulimorpha > Priapulimorphida > Tubiluchidae > Tubiluchus > Tubiluchus corallicola. The sequence continues at coordinate 3,414 of JAQGDQ010001759.1, forward strand.
TAACGTCACGTTTTGCTGGAATGCATTAGCGTCGTTAAGCGAGGACTTACCTGACAAAACTGAGGTCATTTGAACTAACGAAACTTGTCAAGTTACAGGTGCGACTTCAAAGCCTTGCTTCAAATGTGACCAAGTCATTAACCTAGGATGACAATGGGTCCCGGACCAACCGAATTTTTGTGCCAAATTTCACTGCTCATTCGTCATTGCGATTTGAATGTCGCTAAGTCCCAGTGTTATACAAATAAACCAGGCTTTGTTCAAAACAGAAACCAATGTCTAAATTATAGGTCTCATACAAGGAAAACATGTGGAGAAAGGAAAACTTGCAAATACGTACAGCAGTTACGCGAACAGACGCAATGTCTCGATGGCTCGATTTTCAGTCACAACTTTAAAGAATCGATATCAACTGCTGCGAATGTGCTGTGAATTAAACCAACACATCTTAAGGATTTCAAATGTCACTTTGTCCTTTCTTTGGGATTGTCTTGTAAGCCCTGTGAGATGAATCACAATCCCGAAAGGGCATTTGAGACTACTCCTTTCTTTATTCATTTGTATGATACGGCCCTAAAAAGAAATGATGCAATTAAACTAACTGACTGTTAAAAAATGGCGCCTCCAGGAAAGTTTAAATTTAAAGAAAAATTTAGGTACCATTTTACATACCTTACAAAAGTTATGATGGATAATAAGCCGAAAATCACTTCTAAGCCGATGAAGGCAAGAGAGATGGAGATCAGTATCACCTCGATGCGCAACACGTATGTTTGCCATAACACCATGTAGACGAAGCCAAGTACCGTGGCAAAACTGAGAAGCAACGAAAGACCAACGGCCATACTACGCTCTGTTAGATTACCCTTTTGACCTAACAAGGACATGAAATGTGTAATTATTATAATGCCTGTATACCTGGTTAGAAGAGCGCTGTCATTGTGTTAATGTCAGTATTCTTTCACAAACCACTAATATTCTCAATAAAACATTATACATTACTCATAAAAATGCTGTGTTATCGATAAATATGTGTTCATAAAAACTTGTTAAAAAGTTGCTTGAAGGAAGCCAGGATGATTTTTCATCTACTACCCCATTTTCAGGTTTGTTAAAAGTATACATTTTAACACAATGAATACTGCAAAAGCATTTCTGATAATTAAATCATAGCTCAAAAACTTAATTAATGGCAGGCAAGCCAACTATTGATGACATCACAAACTAACATAATTTTCAGCAGCAAAATATTCCACGAGCGTGTTGCACATGTTTGCGAAAATGAAAATTGAAGAACAGTGCTACTGTAAGATATTCAGTGTGATGTACTAAAACTAAGTTTTAAGATAAAAATTCAAATTTCAAATTTACAGCTGTGCTCACGCATGAGCTGTCGAACGTGTGTAGTTCGTCACAAACTAACATATCTGAACAGAGAGGCATACAGCACCTGTTTTTTGTGCAATGCGTTTCCAAAGTGCAGGCACTAGTGCCCGTCTAACTAGCGATTGGCAAAATGCATGTAACAGCGAAGAACTAGCGGTGCGCACGCGAAATTGTGTTTGTGTGGAAATAATTCTTTCACGTAAGGCATTTTTGAAAAAAATAGAATGTTCCCTTTCAATATTTTAAAGAGTAGATTGTTTTGACCTACTGTTTAAGATTGGGTCCGGTTTTGCTTTGAGGAAAATCAAAGGTGTTTACCTAGAAAAATGCGAAGTCCCTCCAAACTTCCTAGCAGGATCACCAAAATAATCTCTGCAGCTAGGTTTCCTTTTCGATAAGGAAGTGTTTCACCTATAAATAAATATGTTACACAAAATCATTTAACTTAATATTATCGCAGGAATACAGGAAAAGCGCAAAACTGGTAATTATACATTGCTTCAAGTTAGGAAAGTCCGTTGTTATCTGTCACTAGAAACTGCAAAAGTTACTACCCACTCACTTGTAACTAGTCATTTTGATTATTGCAATTCTCTGTTATGTGGTCTTCCAGATTTTTGTATAAATTTACCGCGGGGCTTTCAAAATGAAACAGCTAGGGCAGTGGCAGCTCATAGTTAAAATTAGTGGGGTTGCTGCTTCAGAAAATTTTCAGCTATTGTTTTAATACTGTGTAAAACGAAACAAAAATATGTAATTTTAATTTTGTAACTTGTAATTGTAATTGTAATTTTAAACAAACAAATGTACAAAAATTTATACATAAACTTAATAGAATGTTAAAAAAATTTTGCTTACGAATAGCCTAAATTATCGCAATTCAAGAATATGCCGGCACATGGTTTTTAAGCATGTGACAACTGACACCAGACTGTGTGAGCAACAATACTGTCTCTACGTAGCAGTAGACGCTAGCAGTGCAGAGTACAGCATCTTATCTCAGACAGCATGTGCACAACAGCCAAACATCTCATTGCTGGAGCTGTGAGTGCACGAAGCAAACAGTACTACCCTCACATGCTCTGGTTCTATACAAGTATAACAAAAAGAACTAAAGAAAAAAGAATTATTATACTGAATATTATTGATAATATTGAGTGAATAGGGGGTGCTTCAGTTCCACAGTACCCATACACGAGCAGCCACTAAACTAGGATAATTTTGTATACCTTGGAAATGCCATCTAAAGCCAATGTCTTTATCAGATATAACGCCATATTTAAAATTCTATGCGTTGCTTGCAAATGCTTACACAATATGGCTCCACATTAATTATCAAATCTTCTTAAAGTAAAAGCTTTATCAGTTAAGACACACTCCAGTGCTCAGGCTGAACAAGGAATAACTCTAGAAGTAGCGTTTAATCGTTGTGAAACTTTTGCAGACAGATCTTTTTCTGTAGCTGGTCGCAGAGAATGGAACACACTCCCACTTGATTTGCATTGTTGCAATAAATTTAATGCATTCAACAAAAAACTCAAGACTCGTCTATTCATTTTAACCCTTTTGAACTAAGTTTTCTACAACTATTGTATTACTTCGTGTTGGTGCAGTGTTTGACTTACGTTCGCTGGGCTTCATTGCGATTTGTTAACATTTCAACTATAATACTGACTCTGTAGTTACATGCCGCTATTTGTAGTTTGCACAGTGGTATAAACTTGTATAATAATAATGATGATGATGATAATAATACCAATAATAATAATAACAATAATAATGATGACAGTACAGGGAAATATTGTACATATCTTTAATTTGCAAACTGCAATGACACAAAAATAAAAAATCTTATCGATAAAACAGTTCTATTTCGTAGATCATGACTGAATATCTACTAGACTTTGGATTGTAAAAAAACTACAGTTGGAGTTACAAAACTGAAAGTTTCATAAATATGGGAAAGATATTACTAGTTTTATACCTAAGCAATGACTTATGATAAAGACTTACAAAGTGAATCAATAACTTTGAATTTAGGCACATGTTCTAGCTAGAAGAAAATTGAAAAATAATACCACTTTACGTACATACCTTTGTAGATGAAAACCAGCAGTTCAGCAAGAACAAATGCACCAGCATACCAGCCATTGAGAAACAATAAGATCTGATACGGCAAAGACGACCTCTAAGTACAACAGTCAAGGAGCAAATTTACTACTGTAAAGTTATTCATAAAATTTAACTACAATGTTAAACCTTAACTTTCTAGTTTCTACATGCCAGTTAAGTTTGGCCATTAACTGTTGTTGTCAACTCTCTTGCAAAAGTGAAACTATAATCTTTTACAGCACATAATTTACTAGAAAGAAATTCTGCATGGCTTCTTGCATTACTATCGTGAGCACAAAGCAAACAGTCAATGATGAAAAATTGCTGATGCTGTTCACTGTAATCAGTACGCGTTAGAAAACTATAATTCGACAGAAAACAGTAAAATAAATGCTGATGAAGCAAATTGTGGTTGTGCTTTGGCAGACAGCAGATATGTACATAATCATTGACGCAAGACCCAGAAGTACAATTGTAAGTTAAACTAATTTAGCAACAACAAAATCAGGAAAAAGATGAAAGAAACATGCAGGATAGATTGAAATAAAAGCTAAGAGAAAAGGTTAATGCGGTCGACCAGTGGAAAATCTTTTAGTAGTACCAATAAAATTCTGAACTAAGTTAAATACAGTGGGCGCCGCTTAATAGACACACAGATAATAGACTCAATCGCTTAATTGTCTCAAAAACGCCAGGTACGGGCCGCATCTATTCAAATGTACATAAAAGCTGTGGGTAACTGACTCAATATTTTTGCTTCACATGCTTCAATAAGACACTTTCGTGTGACAAATAAGCTTTTATGACTCTTATATCATCTTAGTTCGCTTTTGTCCTATAATATACATAGAAACAATCACGTTAAGTACTGTTTTGTTTGTAAGCAAGAACAATTATCATACGCTAGTATGCCAGCCTAATGGTTTGTTTGACCCACCCGTCCACTGCAATTAACCTGGTTACCCAAGAATTCCTGGAAGCTAAACATTTAATCACTTGCTTAGCCCTTTGCTTTTGAAGGTCTGTCTGTCTTCGCCAGAAAGTTTAATCAGTTAGTTGCTGCTGTTATGCTAAGGACACAGATATAAATACAGTACAGTACATCATGATAGCAAGCGGGAGCTTAGACGAAACTACAGACAAAGGTGCGGCGAAACAGTGGCACCACCAACCATTTAGGCACGCCAAGCACTACGTATTTTATCAGAATTTGTGCATCACACAACAACAGATTTTCGATGTTTTTATCATTATGAGAACTTTGTGTGAGCCAACTTCTTTGCGATAAAATGAAGCAGCCAGCGAATTTTGAAGGAATTTTTGTAATTTTTGCAAATAAACAGACTTGTGTGATTCAGAAACTATACTTTTTATTTTATTACTAATTCACTTATATAAATTAATATTTTAAAATATTTTTTCTAATTTTTAACTGCACAAAGGAATTTACTTCATTTCTAAAATTCATTAAAAACCTTTGCAGTGCATAGTGAGCTGGTGACTCTATACCAGCAATACTACGCCCATCGGTTAATAGGTTCAGTCGGTTAATTGGGTCAAAACACGTCGGTCCCAAAGTGAGTCTATTAAGCGGCGTCTATTGTAAATTGTAACTGCAATATGCATAACGACACTTATTTATTGGAAGGTGCTGCCCTCTACGAGCAGTGCGGAGAGGAAAGAACAGGAGGAGAACAATGATGGTCGCATTTTTATTTAAAGCAATTTTTTATGGTTATTGTGTTATAGTTAATAACAGCGTTTAGTTATTACCAAATTTGTACCTTGAGAAATTTTAAATCTTGACGAAGAGCCAACGATGTAAGTTACATGAATTTAGATAATTTAATTAAGTTTACGTATTCGATCTCTGAAATTTGAGAAAGTACTTTTACCAATAAGTTGACTTTTACGTATTCGATCTCTGAAATTTGAGAAAGTACTTTTACCAATAAGTTGACTTTTACGTATTCGATCTCTGAAATTTGAGAAAGTACTTTTACCAATAAGTTGACTTCTTCTTGATTATTAAGCTTCTGTTTATGATTCTAGTTATTTTCTTACTTGTTAATGTTCTCTTTATTATTCTCTTTAGAATAAACGATTTTGGAACATGAACGAAATAGTGAAGGCTTTCTGTACATAACAGTAAATGATGGTCATTTACTGGAAAGACAAAGGAAGCATATAAATTACCAAAATTGCACTGCAATTGCTCTTCTCTCACTGCAGACACGGGGCTGACAAGCAAATGTTTCACATTTTCAGTATGATGCAGATACTACAGATACGTCTACAGCAAGCAATAATACCAATGCCGTCCCTACAACACTGATCGTTTAGAGGACACCAAATTTTGGTTATTCAAAGAAATTTTATTATTATCACAAATGCAGTTAAGAACAGCAGGAGAATACTTAACAAGCAGTAATACATACAAGCTGTTTAGCACCTTCTGTAATGTCATTACAGTTTAATAAATTCACTTACTGATTCGCTCAGTGTAGCCTATAAGCACAAACTGGGAAATTAATCAAAAAACAGGAAAATGATCACAGCACTTATTCAGCAAAAACAGGACAAATAAAATTCAATGGGAGCAAAGTTCAGTAACATCATTTACCCGTCAACATACACTGTCATCACAGGTGGCTGTTTTGAATTAATTGAATTAGTTTTCTCGTCAAAGAGGTAATTTCACATTTCACCTTGGTACATATTTTTGTACATGTGCAATGTCGACTGCTTTGACTTACGAGTTTGGATGTCTTGTGAACAGTGGCGGCTCGTAGTTAAAATTAATGGGGTTGCTGCTTCAGAAAATTTTTAGCCATTGTTTTAATACTGTGTAAAACGAAAAACAAACATACATAATTTTAATATTGTAATTACTAATTGTGATTTTAAAGAAACAAACAAACGAAAATTTATACATAAACTTGATAAAATCCTAAACTAAAAAGTTTTTGTTTATGAATAGCCTAAATTGCCGCAGTTTATGCTGGTACACGGTTTATCTAGACATGTGCGCATGGTCGCACGTGCACAACACCCAAACACACCACCGTGCTGGGCCGTGAAGCAAACAGTACTACCCTTACGTGCTCTAGTACCATACAGGTATAAAGAAAGAACTAGAGAAAAAAAATTTATTATATTGAATATTATCGATAATACTGAGTGAAAATAGGAGGTGCTGCAACTCTACAGTACCTGTACACAAGCCGCCACTGCTTGTGAACAAAAACTGTGTTGACTTATTGCTGATGTAATTTAGTGGTGGGGGTGGGGATGGGTGGAAATGACACTAACTGCAACAGCATATTGTTATAACAACTGACATGCGGCATCAGTGAATCACTTTACTGTTACCAATTTACAGATGTGGCACAGGAAATTTACAAAGGATACGACAACTGCTGTAGAACCTGTAAAAAAGTTGAAGTTTATAATTACAATATAAATTCAAATTTTGACGAGATTTACCCATGACCATGATTTTGTTACATGTCACGTGTTTTAATTTTGTCAAGTACACCATTCTGTAAGGTAGCCTATTGTTGTTTTACTTTAACAGTACAGTAGGCGCAAACAAACATTATGATACCACTAATCACTATTGGCCAGTAACCTCATCTGTGATAATAAGATAGCGAAATCTAAAAACACATTATATGACTATCTGAAAACTAGTGTTACTAACACAGCACTTAAATACCATTGAATTCAAGTTCAAATATAAATTCAGTTTATTTTACGCAGCAAACTGCAACATTACCAATTATTACAGCATTAGCAAAAAAAATAAATTCAATGAATGTGCTTGTAACCCAAGTTGTTACTTAGAAATAGAGAAAAATTTATTATCTAATAAAACGACAGCTTATATGATACATGTTTAAACTACAGAATTGATGCAAGTAATATGAAATACAAAAAACTCTTGAAAAATTTATTGAGTGATAAAATGTTTTTTCATACCTGGCGCCATTTGTTTACGGAGAAGTCCGCACTAAATATTTTTTTAGTAATTCTGAAACAAAAATAAATTTTTGTTACAGTATTTTTACAAGAAGAAAAGTGCTATTTAAGAATTGTTGCTTATCTTTATTTCTGGAGCTGTAGCATAAAAATATGAAAATTTATATTTTTGTTAAGTGCGGACCTGCCATTGGACGCTTGTCGCCTGCGCTCGCCACATCACCAGTAAAACGAGTAATAAAGAAAGTTGAAACATCTTTCGAGGCAAAGCCTTGCTTATTAGTTTATACTTCGCCGTATCTAACGTACTTTTCATAAGAGACTTTCGTGTTTCAATTTGGTATATATTTCTGGGTGTTCTTAGTTATCGTTTTCTCAGATTTAACTTTGTATTGTAAAGTTTTGGATGTCGTAATCACTAGGTTAATCAAGTAGCTGGTTTTTGCTAAATACTTTATATTGCCTGTGCTCCATGCGTCACTTTGATCTTAAGTTGATACAGGCTAGCGGTGTTGTTAATAGTTTTAAAAAAGATAAACAAAATTTTTGTAAAGTTGCACAATACTTATAATTTTGCACCTTGCAAAAGACGATGCATTTCTGTATATGTAACAATGTACCACTATAACGACAATCGGAAAAAATTAAGTAATCATTGTTATTAAGTGAATCTTATGAAAAAGAGGTGGTTTATAAAATCCAGCTAGCAGAGTAGTTTGAACCGGGTGAGGGAGTGCTTTCGATTTCGCAAGCAAGCTTTTAGTTTTAGAGCAGATTTCATGGATTTCAGAAAAAAGTTTTAAAGCTTGTTAAGGAGCCGTTGTGGTATGATTACTGGTAGTCACCATCATTATGTACTTCATAATTATAATATCGTTACTCTACAATGTTAATCTTGAGCTTGTTTTAACATCTAGGTCTTGAGAATTTCGTTAGATTGACACACAGTGCGAGTCAGACATTTCATCATTATATAATAACATTAAGCGTGTAGACGTATCAGAAAACCATTGTCATGGCAACAACTCAGGCTCCAGTTCAACTGCACAGAGGAATTGTCAAACAGGTTTGTTGAACTAGTTCATTATTTAAATAGTTATAAACACGTTGTGATACATTTTTATTTGCAATTGTATTAGCGCTTGTTAATCTTTTTTTGTACGTAATATTTAAGCAATGTTTGTCTTGGCGTTGTTGTGTGTGACTATCTAGTGTTGGCTTAATGCTTAAACAATTAGCATTGTTGTTTTAAACCACAGGAACAGAATAAAATAGATACTTTTGCAGAATGAAACCAACAAACAAGATGGTTTTTAAATAATTACTAACAAACCAATTATTAATGAAATAATTATATAAAACTATTTATAATAAGACTGAGTTCTGTATTGAATAATAAGGTCGTTAGCGACACAGATAAAAATGATAGCGCGCATTACCAGCTGTAATTATTGCAATGTAGAAATAATAAACGCAGTGAATCAACTGCCATTATAAATGTATGCACATGAAAATCAGAAGTACAAAATTCACACAGTGAAAACAATTTACACATACAAGCCATACCTGTCCTCATTATACCTGCTGGTGATCTTATTTATATAACTACAGTAGCTTCCAGAACATCATCGAAGCACCACTATTATGTAGTGATCATTCCAGACAATTACACAACTTAATTACACTATCATTCTAGATCTTTCTACGTGCCACGCATAACAAATGTATGTGTGGGCGGATGACATACACACAGCAGTAAAGCAGGATCATTGTAGCATTTAGTTTAGTTTAGTATTTAGTTTAGCATATGAGTTCTAAAAACACTTTATTTCATTTGTGGTACATAGGTAAATTTGGGTACATATATGTGTATATGTATATCATTGTATATACAAGTAAGTAATATGGTGCATTGTAATACAAGTAAGTGGTGCATTGAAAGATAATCACATAATTCATATTCGTAACTATTTAAAAAAAAATTCATTCTTTAAGGCTCACTCAAAGTCGTAATTACATATTATGTTTTCCTTTCTCAACTTTCAGGTTTATTGCTCTTATACCATTGCTATTATTACATCATTTACTTCATCCTTATTTACATTAAGTTATCTACAGAAGCATGCATAACAATAATAATTTTTTCATTTAAGTAAGGTGAGTGTGTTAATGACTGTATGGTCGTACACTCACCTCGCACTACTCAAATTATTTTATTTAAAGTTTATTAGTGTTTTTGATATTGTATTTTTTGATGTGTGAAATAAAATTCATAGTTCATAGGTATCAAGTAGCTAATCTGACCGTTTCAGGTGCTTACTGGTGATTCGATTGTGGTCCGAGGACAACCGAAAGGCGGTCCCCCACCTGAGCGCACCATTTGTCTGTCGAATGTCGTAGCGCCTAAACTTGCTCGGCGGGCGAATCCAAATGTTGAAGCGTCGGTTGAAACGAAGGATGAGGTAAGATGTGCAAAGCATAATTATGACTTGCCATAAGTGAATGTGGTGAAGGTAGAGACTGGCATACATGAAGAATAACATTTGGCTTAGGTAATTTCATACAGTAGCTGCAGTCTGTAGTGACATGTAGAAATGTCTTTAAACGAAACCAAGACTTCCACAAAAAGTAATGTAAAAGAATTGAGATGCGTTCCTAAAGCAAAAATCAATGCTGTTTAAATTATACACATCAAACGTTTTATGAGTTTTATTCATATTTCTACTGATTAAGCTTCTTTCTGTTTGTTTGAAACCACCTGTACATCTTACCAGTATTTAGCAAGCCTTGCTAGCAAGCCTTGCTTTAAACACTGCATAATGAAAGCCAAGCCCTGCATGAAGCTATCTTGAGACAATTTCATTTAGTAATAATCTGGTTGTATTAGCAACAAGTTGCAGACAAAATTCATTGGCATAAAGTTTAAACTCAGGTGCCTGGAGGCGTATAAATTGGCAAATAGATCTCACTTGATACAATCGGCTAAAATTTAGTACATAGTCAGTTGGGAAGCAAAGGCATTGTAATAATTGCACTGTTTAGGTTACTAATGTGTCCCAAAAAACTCTCCATGCAAATCTATGTTACTTAGCATTTCTGTTGGAAAGACTTATGTAACTGGAAACAATAATTTAAAATTTTCGTGCCAATTGGTAAGATGTCGCTGGCTCACTCTCCAGGGTGCGCCACTCACTAACAAAAAACGTATTTTTAATCAGATTGATAGGATACTGTAATTTAAAATTTTGCTTAGTAGCATGTATGCTACTTATGTTTTGATTATTTTTCAAACTTCACACAATGTTATCTAAACTTGTTTCAAATGACCTAACATTAAAATGGCTGTGCCTGACGGTCATCACAGGAGTTTAGTAAATTTAAAAGTTTTATACAGCGTTACTGACGATGAAAGCCCTGCATGCATAAAGGCACTACGTAAATGGTATAAAATGGCTGTGCCCGACGGTCATCACATGAGTTTAGTAAATTTACAAGTTTTATACAGCGTTACTGACGATGAAAGCCCTGCATGCAAAAAGGCACTACGTAAATGGTATAAAATGGCTGTGCCTGACGGTCATCGCAGGTGTTTAGTAAATTTAAAAGTTTTATACAGAGCTACTGATGTGAAAGCCTTGCATCCAAAAAGTATAAAAAGAATTAAATGGTATAAAATTTCAAGACGAATTTTGTAAGCTTTATGTAAGTGGAGGGTTTTATTGTGCTTTAACGTAATTGTACAAAAAGATCAAATGTAGATGACATAAAATCTTAAAGCGGGTTTTTAAGCTGCATGTAACAATTCACTGATCTTCTCTCTTAATTGGTTAGGAGCAGTATGTTGATTTTCGTCTTGCGATGATATTATTTGTAATCACCATTTTATGATTAATTTACGTAGCCATTTGCCTGGGAAGCTCGCGAGTTCTTGCGGAAGAAACTCATCGGGAAGGAAGTGACATTCACCGTGGAATACAAAGTGCCTGGCTCTGATAGAGAATACGGTGTAGTGTACTTATTAGGAAAAGGTACCATAACTCTGTGATTTTCTGTTAATGAGTAATTTATTAAATTTTTTTAGATAGTAAGCACCTTTTTATACAGGTTGGCACCAGTTAAGCTGAGAGCAGCACATAGTGGTAGCGCCTTTTATGTATTCCATGCATGTGGGAAGACAAGAATCTAGCTCCTTAGCGAGGTTGACGTAAGATGAGGCAGTGAACTGATAGAGGTGTCCTAGCCACATTCGATGCATATGTATGCTCTCTTGAGAAGAAAATTTGCCAGGAGCTGCATGACAGATAAAACTGCCAAAATCAGTTTTTCTGTCGTCACCTATCCATTTACTAACAGAGTTCGGTATTGTTGAACCTTGGTCATTAAGCGCATTGGTTTGTTTTCTTTAATCCGAATGTTATGATGCCATAATGTTATCGTAAACCTAAGTTAGTATATAGAACAGCACTGTTAGTCACAAATTTGAAAAGCATACATAAAACATATTATATAATAAATTACTGCATAAATTGTTTAAAATAGTAAAACCTTGATTTGGGTACAATGCTGAGAGCATATTAATAAAATTCAAACTATAATCATAAATTCTTGTATTTTTGCAGGTAATATGCAGGAAAACATCACAGAATCCATGGTTAGCGAAGGACTGGTGGAAGTTCGGCGATTAGGAATAAAGCCTTCTGAGTGAGTTGTAACTTTCAAATCTCTAGCATGGTGTCCAAATATCTCGCATAGTGTAAACTTGACATTCAAGATTACTAGAGGCTAGATTCTCACTAAGTTCTCTAAAGTAGAAGTTAAACAGAAGAGGGGACATCTTTCCTCCCTGCCGTACACCATTGCCAACTTTAAAAATCTCAGAGTTATAGTTACCTCATCTCACTAGCATGTCTTGATGGGTGTAATAAAAAACAAGTAAACAAACAACAACATTTGGCATCTCAGTTTCAATGAGTTTTAAAAACAGTTTAAAATAATTAATTCTATCAAAGGCTTTGGAGGCGTCTAAAAACATTATATGTACAGTACTCTGGCGGTCTATATAATAGTCTACTACTTCTTTTAACATGTTAATACATAACGCAGTACCCAAATTCTCTACATATCCAAACTGGTTGGGCGTGGCAGGTCAAAATTTGGTCTGTCACTTTTCTGAATGTTTCTAAAATTCTGTTCCTCGTAGTTCAAGAATTTTAAATATAATTGTAAGATTGCTGCTAGTATCCTTAGCATCGTTTGAATCGGTGAGTCGTTAGACACATTTTGAGCACGGCCAGGAAAATATAATTTGGTAAAATGTCAGGGAAAATGAAGAAAATGGGGCGAAAAGTTCGGGAAATTGGAAAGGGTTGCAAAAAATAATCACCGTGACACTATATTTTTCCAAACATATTTTTCAGCGATCCGTGTTCAAATAAAATTTTGCTGCATCAGGCTCCTAGTTTCGATTTCTGTTCCAAAAATATTGAATGGCCGACACATTATATATCAGTACATGTATGAATGTCTGTAGACAAAAATGTTTGAATATGTATACTGGCAATGCAATTTCTGCTTATCTTGGTCATGGAAAATCAATATTTCGTCAGGGAAATATATTTTAAAATTCTGTGGGAACCCTGTTCTTGGTCACGGAAAATCAATATTTGGTCAAGGAACAGTCAGAGAAATATATTCTAAGATTCTGTGGGAACAATGCTCGAGTTCACGATATTCTGTTATTGTACATTAGCTTGATGGGCCTACTGATAATGACTTTATATTCTAAGCAGTAAAATAGGACCTATTTCTGTCTTTGTACACACGCTTAGTTTATACGTTACCGTTACCAAGTTTGCCGCAGATAAAAATGTTTGACAAAAGGTAATCTGATGTACTGTTTGTTGCGGCGGTAAACGATAAAACGAGATCTGACAGGTGCTTGTGACATTGTAATGTAAAATTTCGTCTTCTGTGAGGCAACAATTATTTGCTGTTTATTTTTGTTTTGACTTCATGGACCCTCTTTTGAAAAACCTGTGTTTATTGAAATAGAGTAGCATTTTTGTAATTTGCAAGTAATGTACCCTAGGTGGGACATTGCAACGTTTTCTACAAGAATTTCATAGGTGCTTTCATTTGTGCAGCGACCAGACTAAGCTTATCGATCTGGAAGAGTTGACCAAGGCTGCTGGCAAAGGCAAATGGTCGCAGGATCCAGACATAGCTAACAGAGTGCGAGACATATCGTGGAATCTAGAGAATCCTAGACATTTTGTCGACTCTCATCACAACAAGCCTGTACAAGGTGAGGACGAATCATCACGTGACCTGTCAAAAATTCAAATATTCTTGTAATAAACGTTTTCGTAGTTTCACTATGCTCACACGCAGTTGCTGTAGGTCAAAGGTTACGTGTACCACAGCAATGCGTTTTAACTACAACCGTCAGGTAATGTGTGGGCAAAGCAAAATCATGTGATGCTCAGTTCAGTAACATCAGTTGTTTTATGTGGACTTTACTTAATTATGCATTAGACTGTCTGTAAAAGTGATTTACTAATACGATCTTGCTTAGGAACAAGAAAATATGAACTAGGCAAGGTTCTGGCTAGCTGTTAAAACTGTTGCTAATAAAGTAGCTTGGGCTGCAAGGTGTTGTCAAGTGTAGAGTGATTTACTAGTGCAATCTTGCTTAGGAACAAGAAAAAATGAACTAGCTAAGGTTCTAGTTAGCTGTTAAAACTGTTACAGTAGCATGAGGTGTGAGGCATTGTCAAGTGTACACTTAACCGTTGACCTTTTCATGATCATCATCAATCGCCGGAACTGCAAAAAGGCTTATTGAGGCTGTAACTGAAAAACCTGAGAAACACTGGTTTTACGGACGACTTTTTTAACGAATTTTGTCTTTTACAGTCAATTAATTCCACCTGGTTTTTAGTTTTCGAATGTTTTGCCATAAAAACTGTCAGAATTGAGCGTGGCTTGATATGTAGAACATTATTGTAAGTTATAACCCTTAACCCTTCAAGTTAGAGTATCCATAATATATAACATTATGCAAACGCAGTGTGCAAATCAGTTCTTTGTTATTTCAGCTGTTATTGAGTACGTACGTGACGGATGCACAATGAGAGCGTTTCTACTACCGAGCTTCCAATACGTAACTGTTATGTTATCGGGAGTTAAAGTAAGTTCACGTTTCTAACTTTTTATAACATTTTGTTTTAGGAAGTGTGCACTAAATACTTATGACAAATAAACATTTATCAGCACTTGCTACCAGAGTTGTTCTTTCTTCTTCAAAGTCTCATTTCGCCTATTGTAGGCATTGCGGCAACAATATTTATTGGAGTATTCCACCCACTTCTATCTGCAGGTGACAGCGTAAGTTCTTCTACTCAAGAGTTGTTACCGTAATGAAATTTTCCGTGCGGTTTGCCGATAACTGCCCTTTAATTCAGTTTCGTTTTCGTCGAAACTTATTAAGTTTCGTTGCCTGTAATTTCCTCCCGAGGTTTTAGTGCTGTTTATCCAGTTTACCTTTTCTTTTCTCCTAGATATTAAAATACCGCTGGAAAATATTGGCTAAAGCCGTTCAAATAAGCAAAATTTTCTGTTGGGAGTAAGTCATTTACGGCAGTGTGGCATATATCTTCAGTGTTCACGAAGGTCTTCAGCCACAATCGACCGAAATATAGGCGTGTAATTTGAACAAAACCAAGTTTAATTTTATAATTTACGAAATATAGGCAACAAGGTATTTACAAGATAAAATTTGTTTATTTTTTTAAGCATTTAGTTGTAAGGTTTAGTTCTAGTTGCAGTTCTAGCATTGCTCTGTAAATTGAATTCCGTGGTACTAGTTCAAGGCTCAGCTGTTATGTAATACAGTAGTTTCTGTTTTCGACCGTAATTCGTTCCTAAAAAGCGTTTGAAAACCGATTTGGTTGAGTACCGAATCATTTATTCTCATAAGAAATAATGTAAAAGCAAATAATCCGTTCTCAAGCACTAAATGAACTGTAATGTATTACTAAAACGAAATATAATAATGCAAAAATGTTTATTCAAACAGTAGATATGATATAATTGATAAGAAAAACATAATAGAATTACTTTGAAAGAAAAACGTAATTGTTCCTGCACGGAAAAAGCGGAGATAAATAAGCGTAGAAAGCACTTAGCGATATTAGGCGATTCAAATCTTGTGCGTGACTGCTCTCGCGCGCGGTCGGTTACGCTCGGCTCTACTCGGCTGGCCGCACATGTGTTCATCACGTGTTTGGCGGTTGGTCGAATACCGAAATTTTGGTCGAGAACGGAGACAATTTCAGCTCGAATTTTCTGGTCGAAAACCGATTTGTACGAATACGGAGACGTTCGACAACGGAGCTATGACTGTACAAATTTTTGTCGGCTAGCTTATTTCATCAGGTTTGTATTGCAGCAATAAAAGCAAACAAGCAAAAACATGTTTACCTATTTAAGAATTTTGTAGTTTTAATAGTAGTTGGTTTTGCAAAAGTGATCTTGGTATTGGTTTTGTTTCCGCATCGGTTGCCAAACGTTAGATAAATTTCGGTTTCAGTGACATCTGCTTCTTGCTGCATAGTTATTTAAAATTTACAACTTCTGGAAAATGCCATTATGAATTTTGCACAAACGAAGTGTTAAGGAAATCTTCTTTATTCGAAATATGATAAATATCGGCCGTGTTACTGATTCATACGCTGGTCACATTTTGTTTTTATGTACATTAAAATATAATCAATTTTAGCTTATCAGACGTCGAACAGAATGCCAGCAAAATGTCTACTATCCAAATGTAATTAGCTAGTTAGTTACTTAATTAGTGCATTATCTAATTCATTAATTTCTAGATTATCAAACCATCAATGATATGTTTCTTTTGTCTTGAGGAAAGAACTATTGGATCCAGCTTGCACCCCAGTCGTCTTACAACAAATCCACCTGAACCGATTGTAGTCGTAAGTCGATGACTGTAGATGAATATTGGGTCCAGCTTGCACCCCAGTCGTCTTACAACAAACCCACCAGAACCGATTGTAGTCGTAAGTCGATGACTGTAGATGAATATTGGGTCCAGCTTGCACTTCAGTCGTCCTACAACAAACCCACCAGAACCGATTGTAGTCGTAAGTCGATGACTGTAGATGAATATTGGGTCCAGCTTGCACCTCAGTCGTCTTACAACAAATCCACCAGAACCGATTGTGGTCGTAAGTCGATGACTGTAGATGAATATTTGGTCCAGCTTGCACCCCATTCGCCTTACAACAAATCCACCTGAACCGATTGTGGTCGTAAGTCGATGACTGTAGATGAATATTGGATCCAGCTTGCACCCCAGTCGTCTTACAACAAATCCACCAGAACCGATTGTGGCCGTAAGTCGACGACTGTAGGTGAATATTGGATCCAGCTTGCACCCCAGTCGTCTTATAACAAATCCACCAGAACCAATTGTGGTCGTAAGTCGACGACTGTAGGTGAATATTGGATCCAGCTTGCACCCCAGTTGTCTTACAGCAAATCCACCAGAACCGATTGTGGTCGTAAGTCGACGACTGTAGATGAATATTGGATACAGCTTGCACCCCAGTCGTCTTACAGCAAATCCACCAGAACCGATTGTGGTCGAAAGTCATCGACTGTGGGTGAATATTGGATCCAGCTTGCACCCCAGTCGTCTTACAACAAACCCACCAGAACAGATTGTGGTCGTAAGTCGATGACTGTAGATGAATATTGGATCCAGCTTGCACCCCAGTCGTCTTACAACAAACCCACCAGAACCGATTGTGGTCGTAAGTCGACGACTGTAGTTAGTTGTTTTCTATAACCACCGCTTATTCACTAATGTTTGCATTTTGCAGTGTCCTATGTTTAAAATGGAAGATAATAAACAGGTAATGGAAGAGTACGCACAAGAAGCCAAGTTTTTCGTTGAAAGTCGACTACTGCAGAGGGATGTTAACGTTATCCTCGAAGGAGTGTCCAATCAAAACTTGCTGGGGACGGTGTTACATCCGGTATGTATTTCCTTACAAGCTAAAAAAATATTGCCATTCTAATTGCTAAAGAGTGCTAGGGATAATCCGGTAAAGGAGCAAATTCACTGGATTTAGTTTAATGGATTATCTTGGATTGGTGACTCATTGCCTGGAATGCAGGATAATAACTAGCTGTAAACGGTTACTTCATACATTTATTCTATTCATGCACACATCAGGATTGCTTAAATTTTCAATATTCTTTTGCAAAAATTCTTATCGATCAAACTTGCATCTCATTTCGAGTCTTTCTGTGTCTGTTGTGCCCATTGGAAATCGTTGTGGCATGTAATACAACTATCTGGCTACATTGAGGTATTAGTGTTTGCTCTTCTGTTGATTGGATAATGTTAGTTTTACATTTTAGAATGGCAACATCACGGAGTTACTACTGAAAGAAGGTTTTGCTCGCTGTGTGGACTGGAGTATGGGTGTGGTAACGCAAGGGGCAGAGAAACTTAGGGCAGCTGAAAAGTGAGTCTTTACTGCCACTTATTATTGTAATTATTATTGTGATTCTTGTTGTTGTTGTTCTTCTTCTTCTTCTTCTTATTATTATTATTATCATCGTCATCTTCATCATCATCATCATCATTATTACTGTGACTTTCTCACATTTAGGCTGTAATCCCAAACAAAGACTGGAGCAACATAAAGTAATTTAACATGTTTATTGTGCAAAAACACAGAAGAATTACTGACAAAAGAATCAGCGACAATGAAGAAAAAAACCAACTTCTAGTAAAATTCAGATTATGACACATCACTCAAAATTGTAGTAGATGCGAAACTATTTCCATAAGCACTGCTGCTGCTGCTGTGACTACGGCTACTACTACTGCTGCTGCTGCTTCTGCATCTGCTGCTGCTGCTACTGCTACTACTACTGCTGCTGCTACTGCGACTACTACTGCGACTACTACTACTACTGCTACTACTACTGCTGCTGCTGCTGCTGCTGCTGCTACTGCTGCTGCTGCTGTGACTATGGCTTCTACTACTATACTACTGCTGCTGCTTCTGCATCTGCTGCGGCTACTGCGACAACTACTGCTGCTGCTACTGCGACTACTACTGCGACTACTGCTGCTGCTGCTGCTGCTGCTGCTGCTGCTACTGCTGCTGCTCCTGCGAGTACTACTGCTACTACTGCTACTACTACTACTACTACTGCTGCTACTACTACTGCTGCTGCTGCTGCTTCTGCATCTGCTGCTGCTACTACTGCGACTACTACTGCTGCTGCTACTGCGACTACTACTGCTACTACTGCGACTACTACTACTACTACTGCTGCTACTACTACTGCTACTACTGCGACTACTACTGCTGCTGCTGCTGCTGCTGCTGCTGCTGCTGCTGCTGCTGCTACTGCTGCTGCTGCTACTGCTACTGCTATTACTACTACTACTGCTGCTACTGCTGCTGCTACTACTACTGCTGCTGCTGCTGCTGCTACTGCTACTACTGCTGCTGCTGCTGCTTCTGCACCTGCTGCTGCTGCTGCTGCTGCTACTGCTGCTGCTGCTACTGCTGCTGCTGCTTCTGCATCTGCTGCTGCTGCTGCTACTGTGACTGCGACTACTATTACTACTACTACTACTGCAACTGCCACTACTGCTGCTACTACTACTACTGCAACTGCCACTACTGCTGCTACTACTACTACTACTACTACTGCGACTACTACTACTACTGCTGCTGCTGCTACTGCGACTGCGACTACAGCTACTATCGTCTTCATCATCGTTAGAGTTTTGACCTATCCTGTTTGTGTCTAAACGTTTATTGACGTGTACTATGACAGTTATGATGTGTTGCCCCATATTTGGGATAATACTGTTAGGTTCATAGGGTGTTAGATTACATCTGCAATGGTGACCGTTCTTAATAAAACTTTTTATAAATGTGTTACAGTGAAATACTTATGTATATTCGTATGTTTAATATGATAATTCACATTTTAGAACAGCAAAAGAAAAACGTTTGCGGATATGGAAGGACTACGTGCCTAGCAATACGCTGGCAAACATAGCGGAGAAAGAATTTTCGGCTAAAGTAATGGAGGTAGTGAACGGTGACGCTTTAGTTGTGAAAACCGCCTCTGGTGAAAGTAAAAAAATTTTCTTATCCAGTATTCGGCCACCAAGGTAACAGTTTTGGTTGTATCTCGGCTATACGTTAGTTTATATGGTGGTGTTTTCATATACATTTCGACGTTTATATAGTGGTGTTATTGTTCTTTAATTTTCATGCTATTATTCCGTTACTTAAAGCAAAACCGGACCCAATCTTAAACTGTGTGTCAAAACAATCTACTCTTTAAAATATTGAAAGGAAACATACTATTTTTTTCAAAAATGACTTATGTGAAAGAATTATTACCACACAAACACAATTTCGCGTTCGCGCCACTAGTTCTTCGCTGTTACATGCATTTCACCATTCGCTAGTTAGACAGGCACTAGTGCCTGCATTTCGGAAATACATTGCACGAAAAACAGGTGTTGTAGCTTTCAGTTCAGATGTGATAGTTTGTGATGAACTACACACCTTCGACAGCTCATATGTGAAAACAGCGATAAATTGAAATTTAAATCTTAAAACTTGCCTAATTTTAGTACAACTCAGTGAATGTCTTACAGTAGTACTGTACTTCAATTTTTGCTTTCTCGGACACGTGCAACATGCTCGCAGAATATTTTTGCGGTTGAAAATCATGTTAGTTGTTGATGTCATCAATAGTTGGCCTCGCCCACCATTAATTAAGATTTTAATCTATCATTATTTATCAGAAACGCTTTTGCGGTATTAATTGTGTCAAAATGTATACTTTTTATCGGACTTGAAAATGGGGTAGTATATGAAAAACCATTCGGTCTTCCTTTAAAGCAAAATTCTTTGTTTAATTATTTTCAGGGGTTTGTATTTTTTTTCTTTTTTGCAATAAATATTATCTACTCGTTGTTTTTAATGCCTTTAACACGGTGTTTCACAGCATTTATTATCATTAGTGCACAAAAGATTCTTGTTCATCATTCACAGTAATAACATATTCTGGTTGGATATTTCGTTAGCTATTCGAAGATGTTGCCTGTTTTTGTTTAAGTATTCAAATAATTTATCTATTTGAGTTAAATTTACGGCACCCACTATGAAAAATGCTCCATTTACTTAGAAAACAGCATAAAAAAGTTAATAAATTTACTCAAAATGCTCAAAACCAAAAAAGATCTTGAGTATGTTCTTTACAAAGCTTAAGATCCCCTCTTAATAGATCCACTGGCTATTTTTACCTAGAAATATTCATGGTAATGAAGAATTTCTCAATGGTCTGCAAGTTGATCAGGCGCAACATTGAAATTTGTAATTGCAGTATTTGCAGTCACATTTTGTTTTTCACTTTTAATATCTCGTTAGATAAATCATTACCTATTTTCCTTTTTTGATCGTGTCTATTTTTATCCGATATTAAGGCCTCAAGACGTTGTCTCAGCTGACGGTGAAACAAAAAGGCCAGCCGGTCGAGTTCGTCCACTTTACGATATTCCGTACATGTTCGAAGCCAGGGAATTTCTCCGGAAAAAGCTGATTGGCAAAAAGGTACTAGTATTTCATTATATTGCGTGTGGTAGCTTGAAGATGAAAAAATAGAGGGAACACCAGAGAAAGTGTATGTGAGTTGAGTGAAATAAACTAGATTGCATTGGGTAGTTTGAAGATGAAAAGATAGAGGGAGCACCAGAGAAAGTGTATGTGAGTTGAGTGAAATGAACTAGATTGCATTGGGTAGTTTGAAGATGAAAAGATAGAGGGAGCACCAGAGAAAGTGTATATGAGTTGAGTGAAATGGATTAGATTGCATTGGGTAGTTTGAAGATGAAAAGATAGAGGGAGCACCAGAGAAAGTGTATATGAGTTGAGTGAAATGAACTACATTGCATTGGGTAGTTTGAAGATGAAAAGATAGAGGGAGCACCAGAGAAAGTGTATATGAGTTGAGTGAAATGAACTAGATTGCATTGGGTAGTTTGAAGATGAAAAGATAGAGGGAGCACCAGAGAAAGTGTATATGAGTTGAGTGAAATGGACTAGAAGGCATTGTGTAGTTTGAAGATGAAAAGATAGAGGGAGCACCAGAGAAAGTGTGTATGAGTTGAGTGGAATAGACTAGAATTGAGTAGAGTGGAGTGATGCGGAATGAATTGGAGTGGATCAAAGTAGAGTGGAGTAGAGCGGAATAAACAGGAACAGGGTGTAGCAGAGTGAAGTGGAGTAGATTGAGGGAGTACCCTGATTGGAATAGAGAGGAGCAGAGTATAGAAGACTGAAATGAAGTGAAGTGGAATAGAGTGAGAGAGTACCCTGATTGGAATAGAGAGGATCAGAGTATAGCAGACTGAAATGGAGTGAAGTGGAGTAGTAGTAGTAGCAGTAGCAGCAGCAGCAGTAGCAGCAGCAGCAGTAGCAGCAGCAGCAGTAACAGCAGCAGCAGCACACAGTGGCAGCAGCAGCAGTAGCAGTAGCGGCAGCAGTAGTAGTAGCAGCAGCAGTAGCAGCAGTAGTAGTAGTAGTAGCAGTAGCAGTAGCAGCAGCAGCAGTAGCAGCAGCAGCAGCAGCAGCAGCAGCAGCAGCAGCAGCAGCAGCAGTAGTAGTCGCAGTAGTAGCAGTAGTAGTAGCAGCAGTAGTAGTAGTAGTAGTCGTAGTAGTAGTAGTAGTAGCAGTAGTAGCAGCAGCAGTAGTAGTCGCAGTAGTAGCAGCAGCAGATGCAGAAGCAGCAGCAGCAGCAGTAGTAGTAGCAGCAGTAGTAGTAGTAGTAGTCGCAGTAGTAGCAGTAGTAATCGCAGTAGCCGCAGCAGTAGCAGCAGCAGCAGCAGCAGCAGCAGCAGCAGTAGTCGCAGTAGTAGTCGCAGTAGCAGCAGCAGTAGTTGTCGCAGTAGCCGCAGCAGATGCAGAAGCAGCAGCAGTAGTATAGTAGTAGAAGCCATAGTCACAGCAGCAGCAGCAGTAGCAGCAGCAGCAGCAGCAGCAGCAGTAGTAGTAGCAGTAGTAGTAGTAGTCGCAGTAGTAGTCGCAGTAGCAGCAGCAGTAGTAGTAGCAGTAGCAGCAGCAGCAGATGCAGAAGCAGCAGCAGCAGTAGTAGTAGCCGTAGTCACAGCAGCAGCAGCAGTGCTTATGGAAATAGTTTCGCATCTACTACAATTTTGAGTGATGTGTCATAATCTGAATTTTACTAGAAGTTGGTTTTTTTCTTCATTGTCGCTGATTCTTTTGTCAGTAATTCTTCTGTGTTTTTGCACAATAAACATGTTAAATTACTTTACGTTACTCCAGTCTTTGTTTGGGATTACATCCTAAATGTGAGAAAGTCACAGTAATAATGATGATGATGATGATGAAGATGACGATGATAATAATAATAATAAGAAGAAGAAGAAGAAGAACAACAACAACAAGAATCACAATAATAATTACAATAATAAGTGGCAGTAAAGACTCACTTTTCAGCTGCCCTAAGTTTCTCTGCCCCTTGCGTTACCACACCC
>JAQGDQ010001684.1:0-29685 GCA_030141605.1 Tubiluchus corallicola
TTTAGTACAACTTACAAGGTAAGACGTGAATCCACGGAGGCTGCTCCGTCACGGGTCCTGCACGTTTAGTACAACTTACAAGGTAAGACGTGAATCCACGACGGCTGCTCCGTCACGGGTCCTGCGCGTTTAGTACAACTTACAAGGTAAGACGTGAATCCGCGGAGGCTGCTCCGTCACGGGTCCTGCGCGTTTAGTACAACTTACAAGGTAAGACGTGAATCCACGACGGCTGCTCCGTCACGGGTCCTGCGCATTTAGTACAACTTACAAGGTAAGACGTGAATCCACGGAGGCTGCTCCGTCACGGGTCCTGCACGTTTAGTACAACTTACAAGGTAAGACGTGAATCCGCGGAGGCTGCTCCGTCACGGGTCCTGCGCGTTTAGTACAACTTACAAGGTAAGACGTGAATCCACGGAGGCTGCTCCGTCACGGGTCCTGCGCGTTTAGTACAACTTACAAGGTAAGACGTGAATCCACGACGGCTGCTCCGTCACGGGTCCTGCGCGTTTAGTACAACTTACAAGGTAAGACGTGAATCCACGGAGGCTGCTCCGTCACGGGTCCTGCACGTTTAGTACAACTTACAAGGTAAGACATGAATCCGCGGAGGCTGCTCCGTCACGGGTCCTGCGCATTTAGTACAACTTACAAGGTAAGGCATCATGGCGGAAACCCGAGTTTTAAGATGCGGGGATGAGAATTTTCCACGGATACGCCGAATTCCGAGTTTTTGGAAGACCAGTAGTGCCGTTTTCGTAAATCGCGTAAATTCTTTGAGAAACTTTTTACGGACCCAGTACATTATTTCCCAAGCTGACCACTAGGTGGCAGGCCGTCACTTTGTTTACATCACGTACATCAGTGTAATCACGTGTATATCTCCATGTATAATAATATACAATCAGTTGTGCAGAGTTATTTGAGTCAATTGCAGACAGTTTTTATAAACTTTTGCATAGGAGCAGGCAGTACTTAGGCGTTTTTGAGACAATTAGGTATCATGTATCCTTGATAGTTGGGTATTTTAAATTATGCATGAAACAAGGTAATTGATATTTTAAGTCCACTTAGAGGCTCTCTATGGTCACAAAATTGCAAGTTGTTGCTGGCTCCAAGGGGGCTTTGACCTAGGTGGCCCCAAAACCCCCGCCTGTTTCAGAGTTTTTTGCAATTTGTCATTCTTATCCCTGAAGATGTCTTTTAACGACTGTTTCTTCGTTTAATGGGATAAACCGTCAATTTTAGAGTGTCTCCAGAGATTTTATGCACATAGTTATATTACCTAACATCACATGCACCTTGAAAGACTTATGTAAGTGGAAAAGAAAAATTCTTATTAATTTAAAACATTTACACCACCTGGTAAAATGACACTGAACTGAGTGGTACAGCACCTGTTTTCTGAGCAATGCGTTTCTGAAATGCAGGCGCTAGTGTCCGTCTAACTAGCGAATGGCGAAATGCATGTAACAGCGAAGAACTAGTGACGCGAACGTGAAATTGTGTTTGTGTGGTAATAATTCTTTCATGTAAGTCGTTTTAAAAAATAGTATGTCTCTTTACAATATTTTAACCCTTTCATACCTGTTGGATCCCGTGGGATACGAGAATATTTTCTGCCTTTAAAATTAATAAAATTTTAAAACTGACAGTTATTTGATCTGTTAATTGTTATTTTGATTTAAGCCAATAACAATAGACTAAAAATGGTGATAAAATGGCAAACTAGAAAATCTACATAGCATAAAAAACTGCATAAAGTACAGTACTTTAGAGACGACTTTGTACAGATCAGCATAGCATGCATACTAAATGTCTTAAATACTTCAAAAAATTATCAGCAGTTGTAAAATGAAACACATTTCTTGCTTTTTTTGTGTTTTTAAAAAAGTCCCAATAATTTGGGACTGAAAGGGTTAAAGAGTAGATTGTTTTGACCTGCAGTTTAACATTGGGTCCAGCTTTGCTTTAAATAATTTCTACATTTTCCCAGGTTTTTACGGAGGGCATGTTTTCCGGAAAACTTTTCCTGACGGCGGCACTACATCAGCCAATCATGCAACTGCTGATGGAGGATGAACTTTTTCTGGACATTGATCCGGGAAAGGCTATCGTCAGATTCCCCTTCGAAGAGCGAGAGAGAAGGTGTGTAGGGCTCCTCTTTCGGGCGTTCATTATTAGCCAGTAGTTTATATAGTAAGCATTTCAGTTTAAGGCTGGAAGAAAATGTAAATGAATTTCATAGAGAATCAGCTCTGTGGAAACAAAGCGATCATCAGAATCCCCTTCGAAGAGCGAGAGAGAAGGTGTGTAGTACGCCTCTTTACCGAGTTCATTTATTAGCCAGTAGATTATGTAGTAAGCTTTTCAGTTTAAGGCTGGAAGAAAATTTAGTGAATTTCATAGAGAAGCAGCTCTGTGATAAACAAAGCGATCGTCAGATTCCTCTTCGAAGAGAGAAGGTGCGTAGTGTGCCACTTTACGGCATTCGTTACTAGCCATAAGATTATATGATAAGCTTTTCAGTTTAAGGCTGGAAGAAAATATAGTGAATTTCATAGAGATGCGGCTCTGTGGAAATAGGAAGTGGTAGCTAAACAGATCAGTTTTTACAGGTTTGGTAAGGAGGGTACCAACGATTACAAAGCCAACCTCCGGAAGTACCGCACCTGGACAATCGGGAAGCTGGTGAATTTAGCCAATCAGTTCATACAGAGCATCAGTCAGAATCTCTACTGTTTCCCGCGCAACCTGTGCTGGTTGGTACGGCAGCTGAGCGCCATCTTGCAGCGGTCAGACAAGGTTCGTTATTTTTGCTACTTGGAAGTCTGTTTTTCTTTTTAAATATTCAACAGACAGACTGACTGACTGACTGACTGTCTGAGTGAGTGACTGACTGACTGACTGGCTGGCTGGCTGGCTGGCTGGCTGGCTGACTGACTGACTGACTGACTGAGTGAGTGAGTGAGTGAGTGAGTGACTGACTGACTGACTGACTGAGACTGACAGGCTAGCTGGCTGGCTGGCTGGCTGGCTGGCTGGCTGACTGACTGACTGAATGTCTGACTGACTGACTAACTGACTGCCTGACTAACTGACTGACTGGCTGACAGACTGACTGACTGATTGACTGACTGACGATGGACCGACTAACCGACCGACTGACCAACTGACTGGCTGACAGACTGGCTGACGGACCGACCGACCAACTGAGTGACTGACTGATTGACCGAATACTTTTATTTCACAAAAAAGTTCATGTGACAATGCACTATACTTGAGTCTTGGCATGAAGCAAAGGCTGTTTTCAGAACTCATTTCGTATTTATTTAACAGGGAAGAAAAAGGGAATTTTCCCAAAATACTTTCTTTACATGCAAGGTTATATTGCTTGAAGCACACAGAATCCCTCCACTTACGTACAGCTTAAAAAAATCGTATTGAAATTTTTTACCACGTTCATACTGCCTTTTTGCATACAGGACTTCAGTCGACAGTAACGCTGTATAAAACATGTAAATTTAAACTCCAGCGATGACCGTTAGACGCAGCCATTTTGATAATAAATCATTTGAAACAAGTTTAGATAACATTTTGTAAAGTTTGGAAAATAATCAGAGCATTCGTAACACACGTTGCTAACTGAGTAAAATTTAAAATTACTGTATCTTGTCAGTAAGATTAAAAATATGTTTTTGATTAGTGAGTGGCGCACCCTGGAGGGTGGGTGAGTCAGCGACATTTTACCAATTGGCATGAACATTTTAAATTATTATTTCTAGTTACATAAGTCTTTCCGGCAGGTAAGCAAAATGCTAAGCAATATAGATTTGCACGGAAAGTTTTTTAGAACATAATTTAACATTGCCTTTTCTTCCCCTGATTTACATTGTGCGTAACTGACGTCATGTAATGGTGCCGTCGGAACAGTATTGCGGGAGATTTAAAATGAAAACAAACAAAAAATCCTTTTAATGCGAGTACGGTATATGCATAAGATTACTGTCAAGTAATATAATTTCTTAAGGCGATTTTTCTGAAACCTACTTCAGGTGCCCCTTTTCTTGTCCTTCAACATTACATTATCGTGTTTGAAACGATTAGCTAATTGGAAATGAAAATTCTTAATTATTTAAAATGCTTGCACCAACTGGTGAAACATCACTGTATGGCTATCCCAGTGTGCATCATTGATTCACTGAAATACCTGCTCCACATGGTGAAACATCATTGCATTGCTATCCCAGTGTGCATCATTGATTCACCAAAAAATGATCTTATTGTCAAGATGAAGTAATTTAAACTTTCTTAGTTAAGTGAAACGTATCCTATAATGTGGCAGAAATATGTTTTACATATGTGTAAGTATTGATGAAAAATATTTTGCAATAGCACTTAAAGGACAAGAAATGGGGTACCTAAAGTGGTTTAAAAAAGTCTCTTTTAGAAATTCCATTACTTTATAGCAATTTTATGCGTATTTCTTACTCGCATTGAGAGAATTTTTTGTTTGTTTTCATTTTAAATCTCCCGCAATACTGTTCCGACGGCGCCATTACATGACGTCACTACGCACAATGTAAATCAAGGGAAGAAAAGGAAATGTTGAATCATGTCCTAAAAACTTTCCATGCAAATCTATATTATTTAGCATTTTGCTTAGCTGCTTGACAGACTTAAGTAACTAGAAATAATAATTAAATTTTTTTTCGCCAATTGGTGAAATGTCGTTGACTCACCCTCCAGGGTGCGCCACTCAAAACCAAAACCGTATTTTTAATCTTATTGACAAGATACAGTAATTAAAATTTTACTTGGTTAACAACACGTATGCAACGAACGCTCTGTTATTTTTTCAAACTTCATGCAATGTTATACCGAGTTTAAATTTACGCGTTTTATACAGCATTACTGGCAATGCAAGCTCTGTATGCAATGGGTATGTAAGTGATAAAACGTTTCAAAACTAACTTTTTAAGGTTTTTCTTTTCTTATACTGTAAAAATACTAAAATTGTAAACTGCATAGTGACTTCTGGGACACCCTGTATGTATTAATTTTTTTTCTGGACACCCATACATTGAAATTCGGTTACATGTGACTAATAGTAAATCTCAGTTTAAGAAACTAGAAATGGTCCAACTTCATCGTAATACAGCATAGTGTTTGATTAATCTTTCCCTTATTTGTAGATTTTACCTGGCGTAGTGAATTCTGGGACACCCTGTATGTATTAATTTTTTTTCTGGACACCCATACATTGATAATTCGGTTACATTTGACTCATAGTAAATCTCACTTTACGAAACTAGAAATAGTCATCATAATACAGCATAGTGTTTGATTAATCTTTCCCTTATTTGTAGATTTTACCTGGCGACATACCTAAGATCTGTGCTGATTTGGTCTTCACTTTCTTCATCTGTCCGGCGATCGTTAATCCGGATGCGTACGGGATCACGTGCGACGCACCAATCAGCTACATCGCACGCTTCAACCTCATGCAGATTGGTCAAATACTTCAGGTCGTTTCTGTTTTTCTATCTTTTACTTTTTCTTCTTTTCTTACTTTTCTGTAAATTTTGTAATTTTTTCATATTCCTTTTTTCATGTTTTTTCTGTATCTTCTGTTTCTGTTTTTTTCTTGTTTCTCTTCTTTCTTCTGTCGCTTCAACCTCATACAGATTGGTCAAATACTTCAGGTCAGTTCTGTTTTTCTATCTTTTACTTTTTCTTCTTTTCTTACTTTTCTGTAAATTTTGTAATTTTTTCATATCCTTTTTTCATGTTATTTCTATATCTTCTGTTTCTCTTTTTTCTTGTTTTCTCTTTTTTCTTCTGTTGCTTCTTCGCATGTTAATTTTTTCTTATTCCTTTTTTCATGTTATTTCTATATCTTCTGTTTCTCTTTTTTCTTGTTTTCTCTTCTTTTTTCTGTTGCTTCGCATGTTAATTTTTTCATATTTTTTTTGCTTGTTTTTTCTTTCTATACTTATGTTTTTCTTTTTTCTCTTTTTCCTTGTCTTGTCTTTTTTCTTCTGTTGCTTTCTCACATGTTACTTTTTCTTTAAATTAAATAATCATTTCATTTGTTAAATAATCATTTTCTCCGTAGTTTTTTTATTATTTTATTCATTAGTTCATTCATTGTTTCTTTTTCTCTTTTTCCTTCTTGTTTTTCTCCTTTATTGTGTTAGCTTGCTAGGTCGCGTACATGTTTTATTTCTTTGTCACAGGTGCTGGCATTATCCAAATGGGAAGCAATTGACACTAGACTTGCAGATCTGTATGGGAAATTTGAGAAGGTATGTGTTAATGTTCACTGTGCAGTTTTAAAGGAAAACGCAACAGTTTTTCATGCACTACCCCATTTTGAAACAATTGTATACATTTTATCATCTATAATATAATTAATGTATTATAATATATAATATAATTATTATATTATATTATATATGATATAATTATACTATTGCCAAAGTGTTTCTTAATAGTTAAATAATAAATTAAAAGCTTAATTAACAGCGGGCAAGCCGTAGTATTAATGACGTCACAAACTAACATAGATGGCACTAGGAGTAAGTCAATTTTTGTATTAATGGAATTAATGTAAAACATACACCATCCCATAAAAGTCTGATAAAAGTAATAACATTTTAACACAATTAATACTGCAAAAGCGTACCTGATAATTAAATAATAGATTAAAAAGTTAATTAACGACGGGCGAGCCCAACTATTGATGACATTTACGCAATTTTCAACAGCAAAAATATACCACGAAAACGTGTTGCACGTGTTTGGGAAAGCGAAAATTGAAGTACAGTGCTACTGTAAGATATTCAGTGTGTTGTACTAAAGCTAGGCAAGTTTTAACATAATAATTCAAATTTGTAATTTACGACTGTGCTCATGAGCCATCGAACATGTGTAGCTCGTCACAAACTAACACATCTGAGCTGAGAGGTACAGCACCCATTTTTGTGTAATGCATTTCCGAAACGCAGGCACTAGTGCCCATCTAACTGGTGAATGGCAAAACCCATGTAACAGCGCAGAACTAGTGGCGCGAACGTGAAATTGCGTTCGTGTGGTAATAGTCTTTCATATAAGTCATTTTTGAAAAAATGGTATATTTCCTTTCAATATTTTAAAGAGTAAATTGTTTTGACCTGCAGTTTAAGATTGGGTCTGGTTTTTGCTTTAAAGGAAAGGTTAAAGGAAAAGTCAACACTTTTAAAGTTAATTTGAAGTTTTTTTCTTCTATTTTGCAGGACTGCGTGTCATCCATCATTGAGCTGATAATGGAAGGGGAGCCCTCGGAGTTTCCGCCGAATCCCTCCATCTCCCAGCTGCAGTTCCTCCAGCGGCAAACCGTTCTTGTGGCGGAGAACGACCTAGCGTCCTTGGTAGGTGTCTGACAAGGGGGGCGTCGCAGCATTTATCCCCACTTCGTCGCATTTTTTTGTTTTGATTTTGAAGCTGAGGTTTGGCGGAGTCGCGACTTTTTTGCGACCTGGAATATTTTCTAAGTGTGACGGTTGCCAAAAATTTCCTGGACTGTGTTTCATGACAAATCATTTGTGCAATGTCTGTGCAATTGTCACCGTATTTTTGGGGAATTTCCGGCTTTTTCCCGTCGCGGAAAAACAGGAGAATGTCGCACGAAATTCGCACGTGTTTTTGCACATATTTGGCAAGTTCTGGAGCGCTTACGCAACGAGACATATGTTGTATGACATTCATATGAGTTTATTGCAACCATTTCACTACAATTTAGTGAAATTTTTGCAGAATGAAGTGCCGAGCGGCCAAGGTGTCTCAAAAAATCTTGCCAAAGTGTTGACAACGTTCTCAAAAGCGTCGCAAAATCTTCGCCAAATTTTCGCTGATCCTGAAATTGTTGCAAACGTTTGGCGCAAGTTACGACAACTTTGACAGTTTTGCGAAGCTCTGGCAAGCTAGTCAGTTTTGCGAAGCTTTGGCAAGCTAGTCAGTTTTGCGAATGTTTGGCAAGCTAGTCAGTTTTGCGAAGGTTTGGCAAGCTAGTCAGTTCAAACTCGGCGACAAACTTTTAAACATTTTAAAAATTTTTGCAAAGCCGGCAACTCTTTAGCAACAATTAGCAACAGTGGAAAACACCCATGAATGTTACTTTGAGAATGTGATTGTCATTTACAGATGACTTGTTCTCTTTGTTCGTTTACAGTTTATTCAAAAATTCTTTCTCTCATACACACTTTCATTCACAGATGACTTTTCTCACTTTGCTTTGTCGTTCATTCATTCATTCATTCATTCATTTACTTCTTCGTGCTTTGTTCTCTTTATTCGTCTGCAATTTATTCATTTATTCTTTCTCTCATGCACACCTTTACTCACTGACACACTGTCATTCACCAATGACGTTTTCTTAACCGACAAGAGATGGCAGCACCAGTCTTGGAACTCTGGGGTGTTTTCTTAATTAATGCCCTCATTTTTTCCTCTTTCAATTCCAGGTCTCATATTTGCGATCGGTCTTCGCGCTTTCCCGCTTGTCGTTTTCTGATCAGGATGCAAAATCCCTGGAGGGTTTCTTGAATCCGCTTCCGAACTTCACCCCGGTGAAACCGGCGCCGAGTCTGCCACCCCATCTCCAGCCGCACGGTTCTCCGCAGACTGGAAAAAAGGCATTCCTTAAGCTACAAACAGGTACGTCTCTATTCTAGACCTCTAACTATACGTTTCTTAATTCAATTCAATTCAGATTTATTTCGCAATAGTCAAACGCTCACGTATCACAAGTACATTGATAATCAATCTATTATATTAATATTCTTGGTATGGGCTTTATATATATATATATATATAAGATTCGAGGCTACAGCCCGGACGAGGGCACCATTTGCGGCGATCTATACATCAAACGAAAGGTCTCGATCTAGTGTTGTGCCATTGATGGTTTATTTTTCGAATCGGGCCCACCGGGAGGAACGGGGGGCAAAAAACCTCCAAAAATGGCCATTTTTCAGCCGTTTTTTGCACGTGATACGGCTGAGATGTCGAGAACGGGAATGGGCCGAGGGGGGTGCTGGGTATGGATAGATATCCCGTTCAGCGGTGGGTGTAGTAGGCATATTTAGAATTTTTTATTAATACAGCAATTAAAATGTAAATTCACGAACTCTGTACTAGAGACCTAAGAAGCTAGCTTATGTTAGGCCACTAGAATTAGTAGTGAGAAAAAACATTAATAATATATTGCTATTAGTTAGTGTGAGTTACAACGTTAGTGGGCGTTAGTTGTTGGCATCCTTCTGTCTCGGAAGACAATGTAATGTGCGCCAAGTGAGTCAGTTATTGATCACATTGATGGAGCTGCAGCATCGACTGTGGCTGACCAGTCTGATCCTTGAACGTCTCCAGAGCGCACGCCTGGGCAAGGTGTATGGAGATCCTGAGTTACCCAGACAACAGGAACCCCCTCTCTTCCTCCCTGGTGTAGTCCAAAGGAAAGCGGAGCGATACGTTTGGCACCAGGTTGGCTGCAGGAGCTGCCGGAGTCAGCGAGCATGCTGCACTGGTCCGCCTTCGGGGCTCCACTCCTGATTTGGAAGGTTTACTCCTCTACACATGGCCGTTGGGTCACTTGACCTCCTCTGGGTGTTAGTAGTATTTCGGAATTAGGATGTAAACTGATGTACGGTACAGAGGTTAAAATGAAACGTCGCTAAACGGTGCGTCGTTAAGTGAAAAAATGTGTAAAATGTTCGGCGTCGTTAAAATGAAACGTCGCGAAGCGGGTAGTCGTTAAGCGAGGACTTACTGTATGCGTTTCTTGTAGACAAGTTGAAGACGATAAAACCGAGCGTGTTTCTCAACACGAGTGGTGGCGAAGACCACGGAGAGGGTGACGGACAGAACGTGGGTCTGCCCACACCTCGAGATGTGCTTGCTATTTCCATTGGTAACGGTATCATTGAATGTCCCGGCATGCTCCCCGAACCAAAGGTAAATAAGTGTTTTAGTGGTGTGACGTTTGGCCTTGTGTACTTGAATGTCATTATTGAAACATTGTTTCCCGTGTACTTGTGCTTTACGTTTTTTACTTTAGTGTCGTCATTGAAACATTGTTTCCCGTGTACTTGTACTTTATGTTTTTTACTTTAGTGTCGTTATTGAAACATTGTTTCCCGTGTACTTGTACTTTATGTTTTTTACTTGAATGTCATCATTGAAACATTGTTTCCCGTGTACTTGTACTTTATGTTTTTTACTTTAGTGTCTTATTGAAACATTGTTTCCCGTGTACTTGTACTTTATGTTTTTTACTTTAGTGTCGTTATTGAAACATTGTTTCCCGTGTACTTGTACTTTATGTTTTTTACTTGAATGTCATCATTGAAACATTGTTTCCCGTGTACTTGTACTTTATGTTTTTTACTTTAGTGTCTTATTGAAACATTGTTTCCCGTGTACTTGTACTTTATGTTTTTTACTTTAGTGTCGTTATTGAAACATTGTTTCCCGTGTACTTGTACTTTATGTTTTTTACTTTAGTGTCCTTATTGAAACATTGTTTCCCGTGTACTTGTACTTTATGTTTTTTACTTTAGTGTCTTATTGAAACATTGTTTCCCGTGTACTTGTACTTTATGTTTTTTACTTTAGTGTCGTTATTGAAACATTGTTTCCCGTGTACTTGTACTTTATGTTTTTTACTTTAGTGTCGTTATTGAAACATTGTTTCCCGTGTACTTGTACTTTATGTTTTTTACTTTAGTGTCGTTATTGAAACATTGTTTCCCGTGTACTTGTACTTTATGTTTTTTACTTTAGTGTCATTATTGAAACATTGTTTCCCGTGTACTTGTACTTTATGTTTTTTACTTTAGTGTCGTTATTGAAACATTGTTTCCCGTGTACTTGTACTTTATTTTTTATACTTTAATATCGTTATTGAAACTTTGTTTTTCGCGTACTTGTTCTTAATGTGTTATACGTTAATGTCATTATATAAATAGTGTTTCCTGTGTACTTGTACGTAATGTTTTGTACTTAAATGTTGTTATTGAAACACTGTTTCCCGTGTACATGTGCTTAATGTTTTGTACTTTAATGTCGTTTTTGAAACATTGTTTTCTGTGTACTTGAACGTAACGTTTTGTACTTGAATGTCATTATTGGAAAATTGTTTCACATATACTTGTATTTAAATGTTTTATACTTTTATGTCTCTACTGAAATATTGTTTCCTATGCATGCTTTTACGTATCATTTAGTACTAAAGTTGAATGTGTGTCAAACATAGATGTTGGGACCATCACTGTCATCTGTCATCATCATCATCATCATCATCATCATCATCATCATCATCAGCACCATTTGACCCGTTTACTCCCATCTTTAACAAAGTAAATTGGCTGTAAACAGAAAAAACGTGTTGTTCATTTAAAAAGAATTACAGTGTGAAATTGGCTGTCAGCACCACTTCCAAGAAATATCCGGATACGCAAAATTACGCATCTAGGGAGAAGCCAATTTTTACTAAGAAGAGTGAAAATTCGGATCGATAATGATGTTTTTTTGTGGTTTTTGCAAAACTTTCACTTTCACCAGAGACATCTTCTGGACAATTTTACAAGTTTTTTGCCGATGTCAAACAATTTTGAATAGATTGCTTGTTGTTTTTAACCGTGGTTTACATTAACTTGTGTCCCATATAATGTACAGGTGTTGGCAACCAGTTAGTTAGGAAGAACTCTCACCAGAGACATCTTTTGGGCAATTTTGCAAGTTTCTTGCCGATGTTAAACAATTTTGAATATATTTCTCATTATTTTTAACTACAAATTCGTAGTTTATATTAAGTTGTGTCTCGTTTAATGTACAGGTGTTGGCAACCATTCAGTCGGGAAGAACTAGACAGGTGAGACTAAGCGATAGCGTGATGGCGGAAACGCAGGAGAAACGAACTCGGTTTTCCCTTTCTCACGACCAGGTAAGGACTGGTTCCGATGCCTTGTTAATGTTTCCCTTCATGACTTTTATGCAATTCATTCCCTAAACTTTTTGTGGTGTGTTACACACCATTGTCATTGAAACTGTACTTTTCAAGGAAGAGGCGATCTCAGAAGGGTCGTCCAAAGAAATATAATATGCCTTGTTAATGTTGCCCTTCATGACTTTTATGCAATTCATTCCCTAAACTTTTTGTGGTGTGTTGCACACCATTGTCATTGAAACTGTACTTTTCAAGGAAGAGGTGATCTCAGAAGGGGCATCCAACCAAATATAATATGCCTTGTTAATGTTGCCCTTCATGACTTTTATGCAATTCGTTCCTTAAACTTTTTGTGGTGTGTTACACACATTGTCATTGAAACTTTTCAAGGAAGAGGTGATCTCAGAAGGGGCGTCCAACCAAATATAATATGCCTTGTTAATGTTGCCCTTCATGACTTTTATGCAATTCGTTCCTTAAACTTTTTGTGGTGTGTTACACGCCATTGTCATTGAAACTGTACTTTTCAAGGAAGAGGCGATCTCAGAAGGGGCGTCCAAACAAATATAATATGCCTTGTTAATGTTGCCCTTCATGTCTTTTATGCAATTCATTCCCTAAACTTTTTGTGGTGTGTTACACACATTGTCATTGAAACTTTTCAAGGAAGAGGCAATCTCAGAAGGGTCGTCCAACCAAATATAATATACCTTGTTAATGTTGCCCTTCATGACTTTTATGCAATTCGTTCCCTAAACTTTTTGTGGTGTGTTACTTTTCAAGGATTCGACCAGCGACAACATAGAGGCGATCTCAGAAGGGGCGTCCAACCAATCCGTCACCTCCTCTGTCGAACTCGAGAACGAGGCAGAGATGAACGATAATTTGTCGGACATGGTCTCCGCTAACGTCAGCGGGCGGGGAACTCCGAACGTGAGCGGGCGAGACACTCCGCAGTCGCAGCCGGATCAGGAGGAGGAGCGGCAGGCGGCTCCGCTTAATCTTCCCGTCACAGCGCAGAAGCAGAGCAGGGAAGACATCAACGAGAAGTTTGGAAAGTTCGAAATACGGCCTCTGATTCAGGGTAAGTCGTACGAATATATAATCTCTGGGCCTCTGATTCGGGGTAAGTTGTATGAATATATAATCTCTAATTCACGTTAAGTAATCAAGAAAATAAAGATCTCGATTCAAGTCAGTAGTGGAAACCTTCGAAATGGGAGCGTGAAATGATCGCGACTTTAAAGTGATTTTACTATTTTCATCAGGCACTTGCAGTTTTATTAATAAATCCTTTTAACAATTTTGCGAACATTATATACAGTGTTCCCTCGTGGTTCGTTTATCGCGGACTCGCTGTTTCCCCGGATTTCAAAAATATCAACGTAAAATATTTATCGTGGTATTTTCGCTGTTTCGCGAGTTTTTTGCGGTACTCCGTCTAAAGTATTTTTGCACATGCGTAGTACGTATTGTACAGTAATGTATAGATTTGATGAATTTTGCATAAAAAAATCACAAAATGTATAAAAATATATTAAAAATATTAATTCTAACATTAAAAGAATATTATAAATCATAAAAAATTACCATTTACAGTAAATAGTGTATTTATTTGGCGGATGAATACACACCAAAACTGAAATGTAGTACTTG
Organism: Tubiluchus corallicola; assembly: GCA_030141605.1. Taxonomy (NCBI): domain Eukaryota; kingdom Metazoa; phylum Priapulida; class Priapulimorpha; order Priapulimorphida; family Tubiluchidae; genus Tubiluchus; species Tubiluchus corallicola. The sequence goes on from JAQGDQ010001684.1 coordinate 13,649, forward strand.
CGTCCGCAAATAAGTATAGCGTCCCTACTTTGCGGAAATTCGCGGAACACCATCTGCCCTTCTGTGATATAGCCTGTAATTTCGTCGTGGCCGCCTGCCATTTTCGTACAAATTGTCTGCAAATTCTTTTTATAGATGTGAATATCGTAAAATAGACTAGCGATGAAAGGCATTTAGTGCGCCAACAAGCCTTTTAACACACACTGTGAAAAGGCTTGTGCTATTCATTCATTATTCGTCTGTTATCGGTTCGCACATCATTTCGCCGCACTCACTTTCCACGTACACGCCGCGGTTTGACGTATGTCTGTCCGCTTCAAACGTCTGCACTACGGCACTGATTAACGGTTCGGTTATCGGCTCGGTCGTGTACATGACCTCCTCCACATTATCCGACGTCCACTTTTCGCTTTCCAGCAAACCAATTTTGCCGTCGGGTTTGCCGACCAGCGCGCTGGGCACGATGAACTGGGAACGGAAATTTCCGCGAATCTGGAAACGTTTGAAAGTCGTCGCCGCCGCGTCCGTCGGCTTGCCACACGTGTCGTACTTGCTCTCCCGACATTTGAACAACATGCACACCTGCCAGTGGAACGGTTCCTCCGGAATGACGTCGTAGTCGCCGTCGAAAACGGCCACGGCGTACAGTTCGTCTCGTCTGAATTCTCTCCTCTTCAACTCGTAATCCACCGTGCAACACAAATCGTTTTGGCATATCGTCACGGAATCGTTTCTTTCCGTTACCAAGGTGACGTTGAAAACGACTCCGGTGATGGTGCTATTGAAGAACTTTGGCGCTTCGGGTTTCTTCTTTCTCTTGTTTCGCTGTTCCTTGGTTCTCTTTTTCTTCTTGACCGCTCTCTTTCGCCGATACTGTTGCCGGCCGTTTTTGTCATTCGGACGACGTTTGTTCATCGTCAAATGAACGGAAAACTGCATTCGCCTCTGTTGCTTTTTTGCCTCTTTGTAGCAGGGCAGGTCGCCAAAAACTAATCTGGCTTCTGCTCCCTTGGCATGGAAGAACTCTCTGTTGTTGATGCCGCTGTACAGTCCGCTGGTGGAGTGCCGATTGTCGTCATCATTACTGTAGGTGTTGGCGGCTAACACATTCACGCCCATTCCCACCGCCCATCCGGAGTGCACTTGCAGGGGAGACGACGTCGGCAGAGCATCCGGCCAGAACGTTGGCGTGGCGACGCTGTCCACCTCGTTCTCGGCGACGACGTTTGCGGAACTGTAGTAGAAATTCACGTCGAAGCAAGTGAACGTGGCGAAGCGGCCGAATTCCGTGTCGAACACCGCCGGTTCGGGATCTTTCGGCTTGTCGAATTGCGGTTCGTCGTACAGGTGTTGCTTCCGGTAGCGCGCCAGCAGTTTGCCGGTCTTGTCGAAGACCACGTTGGTGTTGTACTGGTTCCGGTCATGCCCGTCCTTGCACGGCGCCCCTCCCCCCCGGCAATATTCGACCTCGCCCAAGTTGACAACGATCATGACGCCGTTGTCTTCGGCGAGGCACTTCAAGGTGTGAAGTATTCCCTTGTTCCCCGCACCGCACGAACCCAGATCCGGGACGTTTGCGGGATCCGGAACCTCCACTAACCAGTGGACGGCGTCATTCCTCTTTTCGGGAAGGAAACCCGTAAGTCCATATTCTGGAAAAACGATTATGCTCACATTCTGGAAAATAAAGAAAACTGTTGATAATTCGGTGTGACTGTTTAAAGGGGAAGAAATGGGAATAAGTATATTCCAGAAAAACTTTCCATGCGAAGTTACATTGTTTAGCATTTCTCTTACTGGTTTTGAAAGAGTTATGTAACTAGAAGAGAAAATTTTAGTAACTGAAAATGTTTGCACCAGTTGGTAAAATGTATTTTGAAAGAGTTATGTAACTAGAACAGAAAATTTTAGTAACTGAAAATGTTTACACCAACTGGTAAAACGTATTTTGAAAGAGTTATGTAACTAGAACAGGAAATTTTAGTAACTGAAAATGTTTGCACCAACTGGTAAAATGTGTTTTGAAAGAGTTATGTAACTAGAACAGAAAATTTTAGTAACTGAAAATGTTTACACCAACTGGTAAAACGTATTTTGAAAGAGTTATGTAACTAGAAAAGAAAATTTTAGTAACTTAAAATGTTTACACCAACTGGTAAAACGTATTTTGAAAGAGTTATGTAACTAGAACAGAAAATTTTAGTAACTTAAAATGTTTACACCAACTGGTAAAACGTATTTTGAAAGAGTTATGTAACTAGAAAAGAAAATTTTAGTAACTTAAATGTTTGCACCAACTGGTAAAATGTGTTTTGAAAGAGTTATGTAACTAGAACAGAAAATTTTAGTAACTGAAAATGTTTGCACCAACTGGTAAAACGTGTTTTGAAAGAGTTATGTAACTAGAACAGAAAATTTTAGTAACTGAAAATGTTTACACCAACTGGTAAAACGTATTTTGAAAGAGTTATGTAACTAGAACAGAAAATTTTAGTAACTGAAAATGTTTGCACCAGTTGGTAAAATGTATTTTGAAAGAGTTATGTAACTAGAACAGAAAATTTTAGTAACTGAAAATGTTTGCACCAACTGGTAAAATGTGTTTTGAAAGAGTTATGTAACTAGAACAGAAAATTTTAGTAACTGAAAATGTTTGCACCAACTGGTAAAATGTGTTTTGAAAGAGTTATGTAACTAGAACAGAAAATTTTAGTAACTGAAAATGTTTGCACCAACTGGTAAAATGTGTTTTGAAAGAGTTATGTAACTAGAACAGAAAATTTTAGTAACTGAAAATGTTTGCACCAACTGGTAAAACGTGTTTTGAAAGAGTTATGTAACTAGAACAGAAAATTTTAGTAACTTAATAGAAATACATAGAATACCATGATTTGTGATGTTTTGTAAAAGTTTGATATCAAAGTTAGGAATCTCATGAAGTTTTGCTGGATTCAGAGTTTTGATTGGGTTCGCCGAAATTCGATGTTACTTTAGATCCGACTCATTTTTTAAAAAATCGATTTACTTCGGTTGCAGAGGCATGCACGAGTGCACGCATAAGTCAGTTTTGAAAAAATACTATAGTTTCTTTCAATATTTAAGAAGAGTAGATTGTTTTGACTTACAGTTTGAGATTGGATCCAGTTTTCCTCGTAAAGTTTATCATATTGTTGTTTAAAGGACAAGACCGCAGAATTCTTATAGAAAGTTAAAAAATTCACTTTGAAATTTGTCTTACTTACATACTGAAAAACATACTGTATGTACCGCACGCGTTATTGGGACAGTAATCTGCCATTTAGTATTGGAGTATTGTGTTGTGTTTAACCCTTTCATACCCATTGTATCCCGTGGGATACGAGAATATTTTCTGCCTTTAAAATTAATAAAATTTTGAAACTGACAGTTGTTTGATCTGTTAATAGTTATTTTGATTTAAGCCAATAACAATAGACTAAAAATGGTGATAAAATGGCAAACTAGAAAATCTACATGGCATAAAAAACTGCTCAAGGTACAGTACTTTAGAGACGACTTTGTACAGATCAGCATAGCATGCATACTAAATGTCTTAAATACTTTAAAAAATTATCAGCAGTTGCAAAATGAAGCACATTTTATGCTTCCATTGAATCCCAATGTATCCCGTGGGATACAGGCTATATTTAGCACACGGGCACCGGTAGAAAAAATAATTATTATGTGTAAACAAGATGGACATACTGAACAAAAGTACTAAATCAAAAAAAATTTCTTATTAAAAAACAATTTGGGACTGAAAGGGTTAAAGGAACACATTTTTTTACTCAGTCCCTGCAATTACATTGTTCCTGTGTGAATGTGAACTTGCCATTAGGTCCAAACCTTCTGGTCTACTCTTGCTCATTTATACCACTTGTATTACCTGTTTTGACGCATCAATGACCGCTCGTTGATAATTACTTAAATTCTCTCGAATGACGTATTTTGCTTTGCTCGTATCGTTTGTCGATTTTGGCTGGTATTCGTAGACCGCTGCCTTGTATGTGCAGTTAGTTTCACCTGTGATGCCACTGAAGTTTACAAACAGATAAATTATAACAATGACGACACTCCTGTCTGCCATGGTGCTAGGTCTCCGAGGGAAAAAACTCAGCATCGAAGGTCTGTAGGACCACGCACCGCCCTACTGTCGCAAATTCTGTAAAACCGAAGCATGGTCTAGCATTTATCAGTCCAGGTTGCTCACTGTACCATTGTCTCAACCGTTTACAACAATGGCACTGTGGGCTAGACGGTTCGAAGCATGTCCGTGCATGCTGTACTTTCACAGTATTTAACGTACAGCGACGCTTCTACAATAAATTCACTGTACCATTGTCTCAACCGTTTACAACAATGGCACTGTGGGCTAGACGGCTCGAAGCATGTCCGTGCATGCTGTACGTTCACAGGATTTAATGTACAGTGACGCTTTCACAATAAATTCACTGTACCATTGTCTCAACCGTTTACAACAATGGCACTGTGGGCTAGACGGCTCGAAGCATGTCCGTGCACGCTGTACTTTCACAGTATTTAATGTACAGTGACGCTTTCGCAATAAATTCACTGTACCATTGTCTCAACCGTTTACAACAATGGCACTGTGGGCTAGACGGCTCGTAGCATGTCCGTGCACGCTGTACTTTCACAGTATTCAACGTACAGCGACGCTTTCACAATAAATGTACAATTGTAACACACTTTCTGACACGTCAAATATTTCACATTGTAGCCTAGAGTATGCGTGTCATTATACCCTAACCTACATAATAAAAGAAGTGGATAAGAGAGGCTAAGATTCACAGAACTAGTACAACACAAAAAATAAACTGTCACTCAGACTTTCTGTTACAAAAACACACTGAACTGCTTATATATAGACTTCGACATCACAACAAATGCTTCATTTAGCAACTGGGAGGTTGTAATCATAGCATCACTACAACACTTATATTACTGCATGTTCATGTTGAACAGAAAACCATTCATTTTTACAAAGGATCAGCTCAAAGTGTTCATGTAATGCACTTTGCTTAGCCATACTACACCGTGTGTATTCATGTACTTTGCTTAGCCATACTACACCGCGTGTACTCTGTCATGCTAAACAAATGCTGCTAGTTGAACTTTGTGTCTGTCCAACGCTTGTTGACACACGAGCAGAATATTGATTACGATTTGCTTTATTTTATTGTCCAGAGTCTAAATTCCTTTCTCCCGCCCTTCAGTTTTATTGTTTTATTGCTTCTTCGTAAGAATAATCGTTTAGAATAGTGAAGTTTTAGTTTATACAGCCACTTTATATTAAAACAACAAAACTTTGATTAGAAACTTTAATTTACAACTGTTTAAAAACGTGTCCAAACGTTTTGAAGCTGTCATCATCAGTGATAGGCTATGCAAACAACACTTAGCTATCTATTACTGTGACTATTTCTTTTTTACAGGTCTGTTTATTTATTACTTTAGCTTCTTTGTAAATACATAATCAGTGCATAAGTTTCTCTATTTCTTTCTTACAGCTCTGTTTATTCATTAGTTTAGCTTTTGTAAATACATAATCAGTGCATAAGTTTCTCTATTTCTTTCTTACTGGTCTGTTTATTCATTAGTTTAGCTTCGTTGTAAATATATAATTAGTGCATAATTATCTCTATTTCTTTCTTACTGGTCTGTTTATTCATTAGTTTAGCTTCGTTGTAAATATATAATTAGTGCATAATTATCTCTATTTCTTTCTTACTGGTCTGTTTATTCATTAGTTTAGCTTCGTTGTAAATAGATAATTAGTGCATACTTATCTCTATTTCTTTCTTACTGGTCTGTTTATTCATTAGTTTAGCTTCGTTGTAAATAGATAATTAGTGCATACTTATCTCTATTTCTTTCTTACTGGTCTGTTTATTCATTACTTTAGCTTTTTTGTAAATATATAATTAGTGCATAATTATCTCTATTTCTTTCTTACTGGTCTGTTTATTCATTAGTTTAGCTTCGTTGTAAATAGATAATTAGTGCATAATTATCTCTATTTCTTTCTTACTGGTCTGTTTATTCATTACTTTAACTTTTTTGTAAATACATAATTAGTGCATAATTATCTCTATTTCTTTCTTACTGGTCTGTTTATTCATTACTTTAGCTTTTTGTAAATACATAATTAGTGCATAATTATCTGGATTTCTTTCTTACAGGTCTGTTTATTCATTACTTTAAGTTTTTTGTAAATATATAATTAGTGCATAATTATCTCTATTTCTTTCTTACTGGTCTGTTTATTCATTACTTTAACTTTTTTGTAAATATATAATTAGTGCATAATTATCTCTATTTCTTTCTTACTGGTCTGTTTATTCATTAGTTTAGCTTCGTTGTAAATACATAATTAGTGCATAATTATCTCTATTTCTTTCTTACTGGTCTGTTTATTCATTAGTTTAGCTTCGTTGTAAATAGATAATTAGTGCATACTTATCTGTATTTCTTTCCTACATATCTGTTTATTCATTACTTTAGCTTTTTGTAAATACATAATTAGTGCATAATTATATAGATTTTTTCCTACAGGTCTGTTTATTCATACCGTTACCTTTTTGTAAATCGTAATTAATGCTTAATTATCCAGATTCTTTCCTACAGGTCTGTATATTCATTACTTTAGCTTTTGTAAATACATAATTAGTACATAATTTTCTATACTATAATCTCTGCCTATATAAACTGGTTGTTGTTTGCATAGCCTACCACTGATGACGACAGCTGATTGCTGTCGAAATGTTTTTAAACAGTTGTAAATTAAATTTTTTGATAAAAATTATGTTGTTTTAATAATAAAGATTCAAATGTTCCAGCAGAGCTATTAATTAAGATTAATAATTAGTGGAAAGGCTTAATTGCTGTTGGTATGTTCATCAGTCGTTACAAGCCCCGCTGGTTGGAAAAAAATTTTATGGTTGTTTTACTATGGGCTGTTATTGCTTTTTAATGCTTAAATGCCTTGAGCAACAGTTTCTTTGTTCAGAAAACTCATAAAATTCAGGTGGATCCTAGCAGAAATTTTGACAGTGGTGCATGTGCAAAGGCAACAGTGCAATCTTCTCTGTCAGGCGCAAACCGTAGCGGGTTCGAATCACCGCTGAGGTCAATTTTTTCGCCGCAAATCGTACGGAAATTAGCCATACACGTAACTATGCCGTACTATGAAATTCTTAGGGTATTTTTTTTTTTGAAAGCGGCCAACATAGCCAGTCTTACTAATGTGACTATGTTTAATCCGAAAAAAAACGCAAAAAAACAAAATGGCCGCCAAGTCTTTGTGCAACCAATGTAAATCAAATCAAATTCTCAGAAAATTGTTGTTATGAAGTTTGTTCAATATGGCGCTACATCTGCAAGTTATATCACTCCTATAGCCACCTATGATCGGGCTAGCAAATTAATTGAAAACATTTAACTTTCGGTCTTACTTTTACTTAAGTATTTCAGTTACTTGTAGTGACATCTGTTTTCAGGTTAGTGAAGTAATAATAAAAGGTTTATATGGCGGTCCTACTAGTATTTTTTACTAAGTATCTCAGTTACTCGTTGTGCCATCTATTTTCGGATTAGTGAAGTAATAATAAAAGGTTTATATGGCGGTCCTACTAGTATTTTTTACTAAGCATCTCCGTTACTCGTAGTGCCATCTATTTTCGGGTTAGTGAAGTAATAATAAAAGGTTTATATGGCGGTCCTACTAGTATTTTTTACTAAGTATCTCAGTTACTCGTAGTGCCATCTGTTTTCAGGTTAGTGAAGTAATAATAAAAGGTTTATATGGCGGTCCTACTAGTATTTTTTACTAAGTATTTCAGTTACTCGTAGTGCCATCTGTTTTCAGGTTAGTGAAGTAATAATAAAAGGTTTATATGGCAGTCCTACTAGTATTTTTTACTAAGTATCTCAGTTACTCGTAGTGCCATCTGTTTTCGGATTAGTGAAGTAATAATAAAAGGTTTATATGGCGGTCCTACTAGTATTTTTTACTAAGTATCTCAGTTACTCGTAGTGCCATCTGTTTTCAGGTTAGTGAAGTAATAATAAAAGGTTTATATGGCGGTCCTACTAGTATTTTTTACTAAGTATCTCAGTTACTCGTAGTGCCATCTGTTTTCAGGTTAGTGAAGTAATAATAAAAGGTTTAGATGGCGGTCCTACTAGTATTTTTTACTAAGTATCTCAGTTACTCGTAGTGCCATCTGTTTTCAGGTTAGTGAAGTAATAATAAAAGGTTTATATGGCGGTCCTACTAGTATTTTTTACTAAGTATCTCAGTTACTCGTAGTGCCATCTATTTTTGGGTTAGTGAAGTAATAATAAAAGGTTTATATGGCAGTCCTACTAGTATTTTTTACTAAGTTACTTTTAATTACGTAAAATAGTGCCAGTTGTAATGAAGTTCTTAGAAAAGATTAAAGCAAAATTGGTTCCAATCTTAAACTGTGGGTCAAAACAAGCTAGTCTTTAAAATATTAAATTAGAAACACGTGATTTTTTCAAAAATTACTTGCGTAAAAAAATTGTTACCACACAATTCCACATTCGTGCCACTTTTTCTTCACTGTTATATATATATATATATATATATATGTTTATTGACTGATTAAGAGATAGTCGAACATGATACTTTAGTTCAGTCCATAGATCACTACAAAAAAGGACTTTTGATCATATAACATGATCATTACTGTCAAAAAATAACTGAAGAATTATTTACAAATTCACGATAAACACTTTTGATCACATAACATGATCATTACTGTCCAAAAACAGCTAAAGAGTTATTTACAAATTCACGATAAACACTTTTGATCACATAACATGATAATTACTGTCCAAAAACAGCTAAACAGTTATTTACAAATTCACAATATGACTTTGGGTTTCCATTGAAAAATTCATGCAGATCGTTGAAGCTCAGTTCAGTGTTATCTTCACGAAGGTGATTCGTAAGTGGACAAAAACAGATAACATGCTCTTCTGTTTGAATGTTTAAGCCAGAACAGGAGCATAGCTTGTCCTCTCTTTTTATCCTTGCCCATCTTCCAGTCTCAATAGCTAGGTTAAGTGAGGAGAGGCGTAACCGAGATATTTTAATCCTATGGCGCTCATTTACGTTAACACTATACATTGCACTGACAGATAGTTCGGGATTCACATAGAGATAGGTGCACAGTTTAGTTACATCCATTGCGCCATTTGCTAGTTAGACGGGCACTTGCGCCTGCATTTCTGAAATGCATTGGACGAAAAGCAGGTGCTGTACCTCTCAGTTTAGATGTGTTAGTTTTTGACAAACTACACACGTTCAACAGCTCTTGCAAGAACACAGCAAAAAATTTGAAATTTGAATTTTTACCTTAAAACTTGCCTAGTTTTAGTACAACACACTGAATACCTTACAGTAGTGCTGCACTTCAATTTTCGCTTTTGCAAACGTGTGCCCATCGTTAATTAAGTTTTTAATCTATTATTTAATTACCAGGTACGCTTTTGCAGTATTAATTATGTTAAAATGTATACTTTTTATCGGACTCGAAAATGGGATGGTATATGAAAAATCATGCTGTCTTACTTTAATTCCATTGATAGAAAAATTGACTATTCGCTTTCCACTTGCTCCAAGTGCCATCTATGTACAGGTTTGCGAATTATTTAACAGCTAATTTCATCTAAATCTGCTAACTTCAGTATTAATTAATTATTTAATTAACTAATTTCATTCAGGCGACGAAACCATCTCGATGGTCAGCGACACGTGGAGTACGGACGTCCTGGCCAGCGACTCGGAACCACCGGAACAGAATCCCATCGAGAGATTGCAGGAGATATCGGAAGAGATGGCTCCCGTACAGCAGGTGCGTGTCTGGACGCGTTTTTATTATTGTTGTTATTATTGGTATTATTATTATTATCAGCAACAACAGTAGTAGTAGTAGTGGTAGTGGTAGCGGTAGCGGTAGCGGTAACGGTAGCGGTAGCAGGAGCAGCAGCAGTAGCAGTAGTAGTAAAAGTAGTAGTATTATTAATGTTGTAATAGTTGTTGTTGTTGTTGTTGCTGCTGCTGTTGTTGTTGCTGTTGTTGTTGCTGTTGCTGCTGCTGCTGCTGCTATTGTTGTTGCTGCTGTTGTTGTTGCTGCTGCTGCTATTGTTGTTGTTGTTGTTGTTGTTGTTGTTGTTGTTGTTGTTGTTGTTGTTGTTGTTGTTGTTGTTGTTGTTGTTGTTGTTGTTGTTGTTGTTGTTGTTGCTGCTGCTGTTGTTGTTGCTGTTGTTGTTGCTGTTGCTGCTGCTGCTATTGTTGTTGTTGTTGTTGTTGTTATGTGAATGATTCAACAAACGATTTGCATTTTGCTCGACCAAGCGTATCATTTTTTCTTGTGTTTTGCCATTTTCACGTGACAAAAATTTCACACAAAGTTTATCGTTTAGAGACTGGACGTGATGGAAACGGCCAGCGATGCTTGGAGCACGGACGTCCTGGCGAGCGAAATCGACGAGAAACCCGAGGATCGTCTGAAAGAGTTGGAGTCGGACGTGGCTAGCATCGCCAGCAATCAGCAGTTTGAGTTGACGTTAGAGACGTCATTCGGGTCGGAAGATAACGCTACTCCACAAGCTTCCGGTAATTGTAGCTAATTTGGTAATAATAAGGTGAAATTTTGGCTGATTTTGGTGTGAAGCAATTAATTTTTAGCTAATTTGGTAATAATAACGTGAAATTTTGGCTAATTTTGGTGTGAAACAATTCATTTTTAGCTAATTTGGTAATAACAAATTGAAATTTCAGCTGATTTCGGTCTGAAATAATCAATTTTTAGCTAATTTTGCTATAATTTTGTCTGATTTCGGTCTGAAACAATTCATTTTTAGCTAATTTGGTAATAATAAATTGAAATTTTGGCTCATTTCGATCTGAAACAATTCATTTTTAGCTAATTTGCCTATAATTTCAGCTGATTTCGGTCTGAAACAATCAATTTTTAGTTAATTTGGCTATAATTTTGGCTGATTTCGGTCTGAAACAATTCATTTTTAGCTAATTTGGTAATAATAAATTGAAATTTTGACTGATTTCGGTCTGAAACAATTCATTTTTAGCTAATTTGGTAATAATAAATTGAAATTTTGACTGATTTCGGTCTGAAACAATCAATGTTTAGCTAATTTTGCTGTAATTTCGACTGATTTCGGTCCGAAACAATTCATTTTTAGCTAATTTGGTAATAACAAATTGAAATTTTGGCTGATTTTGGTCTGAAACAGTAAAATTTTACCTAATTTTGTAATAATAAATTGAAATTTCAGCTGATTTCGGTCTGAAACAATCAATTTTTAGCTAATTTGGTTATAATTTCAGCTGATTTCGATCCAAAACAATCAACAACATTTGCAGCATTTTTCCGTCTATTTTAATCATAGAATTACAACTGTATGTAGTTACTTAGGCATAACGTATAGTAGTAGTACACCAATTTTAAACTATTTTTACACAATAAGTGTATTAACATATACACTCGGGCATCTGTAGCACAATGGATATGTCATCGAACATTCTTCTTGCATCCCAGAGATTGCTTGGTCCACTTGATAGTGTTTTCGGCAGTTGTGCTTAATGGAACTTAAATGCTATGGGTGACGGTCAGAGCTTTTGCGGAGCTCGCCGTGTGGTCAAGCAGTTTGCCGTGTGGTCAAGCAGTTCCAATTTGTCCATTTTTGCATATGGAACCTTCTGAATATTCTCTAACTCTTTTTTCTATTTCCACAGGTGACCACAGTCCAGCCGAGGACGATTGTGCAATAGATCCCGGCCAAAGGCGCCATCTGCACTCTGCCGAAATTTTCGCGGCCGCTCACTCGCCGCCGGTAGGCGGCAGCATCAAGGCGTTTCTCTCGGACGGAAGTCCGAAGATGGGAAGGCCGTCTGCCGGCGCGCCCAACATGGCCGCCGTCGAGGAGGGAATTAAACCGCAAACGGAGGAAGCATATCGGCTGCTCCAGCCGGTGGAGGGCGACCTGATTTCCATGCAGAGTCTCGGCCGGCTCAGCCTGGTCATGGACGAGATTCCGCCCGTCCTGCCGGATTCGCGCGCCACGGACGCGGGACGATGCACGAACCCGTTTGTCGTTCAGCGCTCCAGCACCAATCCGTTTGTCAACATTCCTGACTTGACCGTCAATTCTCTGGCCAACGACTTGACCGTCAACTCTCTGGCCAACGATTTTGCCGCCGGTTCGATTTCTCGCAACGACCGGACCGACCTGAGCGCGTTCGATCCACTTGCGATCGCGGAGCCGCCGACCGTCGCCTACGATCCGTGGCTCTGCAAGCCCGTCGCCAAACCGAAGACCTCGCAGCAGGCGGATTCTTCCGGATTCGACGAGTTCGACCCGTTTGCTTCCGCGCCCCTTCGTACGAATCCTTTCGCGGCGGGGCAGTCCCAGAAGCCGGTCGCCGTCGTGGATCCGTGGATTCCGCAAAACGACGAGACGCCCGCCAGTTTTGCTCAGAGTGGTACGAAAGCCTTCCAGCCGGTGGACGAATCAGAGGCTCGGTCATTTCAACCCATCCCGGGGATACTGAAAACTAGAGGAAGCTTTGAGTCTGACAGCGCACTGGCCCCTACCTGCCTTGGCACAGGTAACAGTAATTATGTAATAAGTTTAATTTTCAGTTCTGTTTGCGATCATTTAAAGTGCAAGTCAACTTTTTTTTACACGTATGTAAGTATAGTTTGGGGTAGTTTAAAGTGCAAGTCAACTTTTTTTGCTTATGTGAGAAAACTGTTTGCGATCATTTAAAGTGCAAGTCAACTTTTTTTGCTGATGTGTAAATGCTGTTTGTGATCGTTTAAAGTGCAAGTCAACTTTTTTTACTCGTATGTAAGTATAGTTTGTGGTGGTTTAAAGTGCAAGTCAACTTTTTTTTGCTTATGTGTGAATACTGTTTGCTATCATTTAAAGTGCAAGTCAACTTTTTTTGTTTATGTGAAAATACTGTTTGCGATCATTTAAAGTGCAAGTAAACTTTTTTACTCATATGTAAGTATAGTTTGTGGTAGTTTAAAGTGCAAGTCAACTTTTTTGCTTATGTGTGAATGCTGTTTGCTATCATTTAAAGTGCAAGTCAACTTTTTTGCTTATGTGTGAATACTGTTTGCTATCATTTAAAGTGCAAGTCAACTTTTTTTGCTTATGTGAAAATACTGTTTGCGATCATTTAAAGTGCAAGTAAACTTTTTTTACTCTTATGTAAGTATAGTTTGTGGTAGTTTAAAGTGCAAGTCAACTTTTTTTGCTTATGTGTGAATACTGTTTGCGATCATTTAAAAAAGTGCAAGTCAACTTTTGTTACACATGTAAGTATAGTTCGTGACTGTTTAAAGTGCAAGTCAACTTTTTTTTGCTTATGTGAGAAAACTGTTTGCTGATTTTGCGATTCAACTTCTGTATTTTGCTGATTTTGCGATTCAACTTCTGTATTTTGCTGATTTTGCAATTCAACTTCTGTATTTTGCTGTTTTTGCGATTCAACTTCTGTATTTTTGCTGATTTTGCGTCCGCTTTCTCTTCAGGTCTCGACGTCCATCGTGCGAGTGACAGCAGCAGCCTCGCCAGCAGCCTGGATGTGGAAAAGGGGCGGACAGGAAGTGCCGGCAGCAGCAGCTCCAGTAGGGAGGGATCGTTTGCGGAGCACACCGGCAAAGAGGCACCCCCTACTGTGACGCCTCCGACTGCCGTGGCAAAGTCTATTAGTTTCGATCAGAGTGCCGAAAAGGTGCGTGAAAGTTAGGCACAGTTGATTCTAACCAGTATTTAGATTGATGAATAGTGGCAGATTTTTCAAAGGTGCGTAAGGCATTCACAAGCTTCGAAAGTTAGGCACAGTTGATTCTAACCAGTATTTGGATTGATGATTAGTGGCAGATTTTTCAAAGGTGCGTAGGCATTCACAAGCTTCGAAAGTTAGGCACAGTTGATTCTGACCAGTATTTGGATTGATGATTAGTGGCAGATTTTTCAAAGGTGCGTAGGCATTCACAAGGTTCGAAAGTTAGGCACAGTTGATTCTAACCAGTATTTGGATTGATGAATAGTGGCAGATTTTTCAAAGGTGCGTAGGCATTCACAAGGTTTGAAAGTTAGGCACAGTTGAATCTAACCAGTATTTGGATTGATGATTAGTGGCAGATTTTTCAAAGGTGCGTAGGCATTCACAAGCTTCGAAAGTTAGGCACAGTTGATTCTAACCAGTATTTGGATTGATGATTAGTGGCAGATTTTTGTTTTCTAAATAAGCGATCACACTTCTAGAATTTCCACTAGAAAAACAATGTTTAAGAATATGTAATAAATGAATGTAATAATAAACAGAAAGGTTTATTATTTTTATTTTAGGAAATTTGTAATAAATAAGCATTTCTGTTTTTTAGTTTAGAAAATGTTTCTCTTGATCACCTTCAGATAAATGTAATAAGCAAGTGCATATGTTTAGTATTTTGCAAAGTATGTACCAAAAAGTACTTTTGTTTATTACCGTAGGAAATATGTAGTTATCAAGAGTTTCAATTTATAGCTTTAGGAAATATGTAATAAGCAAACGTGTCTGTTTATTACTTTTTCAACTACATGGTAAAACAGACATTTTTATTTATTACTTTAAGATGAAATAGAGGTGCTTGATTATGCAATAAATACGTAATAAGCAGACATTTTTGTTTATTACTTTAAGGTGAATTACAAGTGCTTGGTAATGCAATAAAAATGTAATAAACAAGAATGTCTGTTTATTACTTTAAGATGGACTGAGATGTTTGATAATGCAATAAAATGTAATAAACAAACAATCTTGTTTATTACTTTAGGATCAGTTGGAGCTGCTTCATATTGCTGTATAACGTAGTTAATAAAGATTTTTGTTTATTACATCAGTATCAATTGAAGCTGTTCGATAATGCAATAAAAACGTAATAAACAAACATTTTTGTTTATTTTTCTAGGATGAATTAGAACTGCTGGACAAGTCTGGGTCAAGAAAAGGCTTTAGTATAACCTCAAATATCAGCGGTAGATTCAAGCAAGTTTTCAGAGGTAAACAAGTAAAGTAAACAAGTAATTCAAGCAATTTTTCAGAGGTAAACAAGTAAAGTAAACAAGTAATTTAAGCAATTTTTCAGAGGTAAACAAGTAAAGTAAACAAGTAATTCAAGCAATTTTTCAGAGGTAAACAAGTAAAGTAAACAAGTAATTTAAGCAATTTTTCAGAGGTAAACAAGTAAAGTAAACAAGTAATTTAAGCAATTTTTCAGAGGTAAACAAGTAATTTAAGCAATTTTTCAGAGGTAAACAAGTAAAGTAAACAAGTAATTTAAGCAATTTTTCAGAGGTAAACAAGTAAAGTAAACAAGTAATTTAAGCAATTTTTCAGAGGTAAACAAGTAAAGTAAACAAGTAATTTAAGCAATTTTTCAGAGGTAAACAAGTAAAGTAAACAAGTAATTTAAGCAATTTTTCATAGGTAAACAAGTAAAGTAAACAAGTAATTTAAGCAATTTTTCAGAGGTAAACAAGTAATTTAAGCAATTTTTCAGAGGTAAACAAGTAAAGTAAACAAGTAATTTAAGCAATTTTTCAGAGGTAAACAAGTAAAGTAAACAAGTAATTTAAGCAATTTTTCAGAGGTAAACAAGTAATTTAAGCAATTTTTCAGAGGTAAACAAGTAAAGTAAACAAGTAAAGTAAACAACTAATTCAAGCAATTTTTCAGAGGTAAACAAGTAAAGTAAACAAGTAATTCAAGCAAGTTTTCAGAGGTAAACAAGTAAAGTAAACAAGTAATTTAAGCAATTTTCCAGAGGTAAAAAAGTAAAGTAAACAAGTAATTTAAGCAATTTTTCAGAGTTAAACAAGTAAAGTAAACAAGTAATTTAAGCAATTTTCAGAGGTAAACAAGTAATTTAAGCAATTTTTCAGAGGTA
>JAQGDQ010001717.1:0-25000 GCA_030141605.1 Tubiluchus corallicola
TAGCAATACGTAACTGAACGAAGTAATAACAGGCGAAAGTATTACGTATTGCTAATAAAAGACAGACAATCAGTGTTAGTTCACATAAAAACATACACTAAATCTGGGCAAACGCGTTTGGTGCAAGCTAAACTATAAGTGCAACTAGAAATTC
Source organism: Tubiluchus corallicola (assembly GCA_030141605.1). Lineage (NCBI taxonomy): Eukaryota > Metazoa > Priapulida > Priapulimorpha > Priapulimorphida > Tubiluchidae > Tubiluchus > Tubiluchus corallicola. The sequence continues at coordinate 155 of JAQGDQ010001717.1, forward strand.
AAAAATAGAAGATGAACTACAAACACCCAATGCACTATGATAAAACTCCCACACCTTATTTTCTCTTTCTTTCTACACGCGCTCACGCTGTACACACGCACACATACACACACACCGCCACGTTTGCCACACACACACACACACGCACACACACACACTTGTTCTACACTTGTTTCTTTCCTGCACTTGTTTCTTTCCTACACTTGTTTCTTTCCTACACTTGTTTCTTTCCTGCACTTGTTTCTTTCCTACACTTGTTTCCTTCCTACACTTGTTTCCTTCCTGCACTTGTTTCTTTCCTACACTTGTTTCTTTCCTGCACTTGTTTCTTTCCTGCACTTGTTTCTTTCCTACACTTGTTTCCTTCCTACACTTGTTTCTTTCCTGCACTTGTTTCTTTCCTACACTTGTTTCTTTCCTGCACTTGTTTCTTTCCTACACTTGTTTCTTTCCTACACTTGTTTCTTTCCTACACTTGTTTCTTTCCTGCACTTGTTTCCTTCCTACACTTGTTTCCTTCCTACACTTGTTTCCTTCCTACACTTGTTTCTTTCCTGCACTTGTTTCTTTCCTACACTTGTTTCTGTCCTTCACTTGTTTCTTTCCTACACTTGTTTCCTTTCTGCACTTGTTTCTTTCCTACACTTGTTTCTTTCCTACACTTGTTTCTTTCCTACACTTGTTTCTTTCCTACACTTGTTTCTTTCCTGCACTTGTTTCTTTCCTACACTTGTTTCTTTCATTAAACATTTGCCTAAAGATGTCTGCCTTCTTTTTTAACATGTCGTCTTATTTAACTAAGGTTATTTTGCCTCAGTTTTCCCTGTGCAACGTAAAATGTTTGTCATGATGCACGACTGTAATTTACACGGCAGACAGATAATTTTATTACCATTTCACTTCACTTGCATGTGATTTTGCGTTTGAGTTGCCACAATGTTTTCTAGTTTGTGACGGCCATTACAGTAAGATTGCACACTGACAATTTGTAAGTTGTAATTTTGCTCAAGATGATTTCCCATGTTGGTCATACATGTTGCACGAGGAAAAATAATGTTCTTGTGCTGTTTGGCAGTTGTTAATGAAAAATTAATGTAGTGAGATGTTCTTTCAATATTTAAGACTACTCCTTGAAAGCAGTCTTGTCTGCTCAGTTAGGAAAAAACATGTTGGCTTCTATGAAATTAAAGCCAGCAACACACTGTAGTGTCAGTGTGTGTGTGTGTGTGTGTGTGTGTGTGTGTGTGTGTGTGTGTGTGTGTGTGTGTGTGTGTGTGTGTGTGTGTGTGTGTGTGTGTGTGTGTGTGTGTGTGTGTGTGTGTGTGTGTGTGTGTGTGTGTGTGTGGTGTGTGTATATGTGTGTGTGTGTGTGCGTGTGTGTGTGTGTGTGTATATGTGTGTGTGTGTGCGTGTGTGCATGTGTGTGCATGTGTACATGTGTGTGTGTTTGTGTGTATGTGTGTGTGTGTGTGCATTTGTGCGAGTGTGTGTCTATGTGTGTGTCTGTGTGTGCGTGTGCATGTGTGTGTGTGCGTGCGTGTGCGTGTGTGCGTGCGTATGTGTTTGTGTGTGTGCATGTGTGCTTGCATGTGCGTGTTTTTGTGTGTTTGTGTGTGTGCATGTGTGTGTGCATGTGTGTGTGTGCTTGCGTGTGTGTGTGTACGTGTGTGTGTGTGTGCGTGTGTGCATGCGTGAGGGCATGAAAGGGTGTGTAGAAAGAAAGAGAAAAAATAAGGTGTGGGAGTTTTATCATAGTGCATTGGGTGTTTGTAGTTCATCTTCTATTTTTGAATTTCTAGTTGCACTTATAGTTTAGCTTGCACCAGACGCGTTTGCCCAGAACAGTGTATGTTTTTATGTGAACTAACACTGATTGTCTGTCTTTTATTACGATGGTCAATGCTTTTAAAATGGCAAAGTAAAGGTTACACTACTATTACTACTCTAGCGTGACAAAATTGTTCATAAGCAAAACCGGATCCAATCTTAATCTGTAGGTCAAGACAATCTACTCTTTAAAATATTGAAAGATGACATAGTAATTTTTCAAAGATGGCTTACGTGAAAGAATTATTACCACACAAACAAAATTTCACGTTCACGCCACTAGTTCTACGCTGTTACGTGCATTTCGCCATTCGTTAGTTAGACGGGCACTAGCACCTGCATTTCGAAAACGCGTTGCACAAAGAAACAAACATGTTAGCCAGCAATTTCGCAATGCTCTGATAGATACGGACGGGTTCCTGTTAGAAGAACGGGGAAGTATAAATGTAAAGGTAAACATACTAATTATTATGTAATTTATTTAGAGCAAAACCCAGACCAAACCTTAAACTGTAGGTCAAAACAATCTACTCTTTAAAATATTGAAAGGAAATATACCATCTCTTCAAAAATGACTTACGTGAAAGAATTGTTACCACACAAACAAAATTTCACGTTCACGCCACTAGTTCTTCGCTGTTCTTTCGCCACTCGCTAGTTATTATTATTATTATTATTATTATTATTATTATTATTATTATTATTATTATTATTATTATTATTATTATTATTATTATTATTATTATTATTATTATTATTATTATTATTATTATTATTATTATTATTATTATTATTATTAAAAATCTTTATTGAAAATGATACAATAAGCCCTCTATTTGCAGGGCACATAAGTACAAAATGTTAAATAAATCTTTACATTATGTACATTAAATAAATTTTTACATAAAATTCTTCACAGTTAAAATTTCTTACTAAACAAGCTAACAATTCTGCATTACGGTTTATTAAATCTAATTACATATCTAATTTTTGCGTATGATATTTATACATGTTATACTCTATGTACGAGTAGAATATGTTGCAGCTTATACATACATAAATAATCTTACGTTACTGTCATTCGTATATAAACAGCATGCCTGTATAATCAATTTAGTATAAGATCATTTTGGGTTAGTTCTTTTACAATATCTATATACATTTTAATTACATTAGTGTCCCTCTTTCTGTAAGTGGTCCTAATGTCATTATTTTCTAAGCTTCTTATATCTTGTCTAACAAATGATAACGGACAATGGTAACGGCTCGCTAGTTAGACAGGCACCAGCGCCTGCCTTTCGGAAAGTTGTCGCACAAAAAACAGTTGCTGTACCTCTCCGTTCAGATGTTTTAGTTTGCGACGGATAAACACAGCGGTAAATTTGAAATTTGAATTTTTATCTTAAAACTTGCCTAGTTTTAGTACACTAAATATCTTACAGTGGCGCTGTACTTCAATTTTCGCAGTCGCAAACACGTGCAACACGCTCGCAGAATATTTTTGCTATAGAAAAATATGTTCGTTTGTGACGTCATCGATAGCTGGACTCGCCCGCCGTTAATTAAGCTTTTAATTTGTGATTCAATTATCAGAAACACTTCTGCAGTATTAATCGTGTTAAAATGTATAATTTTTATCGTATTTGAAAATGGAGTAGTGTGCGAAAGATCGCCCTGTCTTCCTCTAACGTCATGTTTACGAGTTCGAAAGCGCTACTTTACGGCAAACTGCTACACTTCACTACTGTAGTTCGTCAATTTACTGCTGTCTAATGTCTCTAAGGATCCACAACAAATCATTAATAGTGACATGTATTTACGCACGGCCCACAGCATACTTAGAGATATTACACGCTGTTAATTATTTATGGGAATTGTTTAACAAGGTCGAAATGCAGGAACTTGACAGCCGCGTGTCACGTGTTATAAAGAGGTTTTGTTCGCGTGTAAACATGGTAATTATTCATCATTGATCAAAACGTGCTCTAGTTTATCCTGTAAAATAAGGCAGTACATATAAACGTATGCATTGCTAAACTATGACCTTTGACCTTTTCTCTAAAGGCTATAAAGATAATAACGGTCATCCAGTATTGCCGAATTGTAACTGTGGATTTCGATTTGAGTCTGTTGAACACTTTTTTGTTGCACTGCCCATTGTATCAACAAACTAGGGTTGTTATGTTTGATAAATTAAATGAAATACTTCTGCCTGAAAACCTTAATATAGCTGCCTTAGGAACTAATGATCTGTTGACGTTGTTATTATTCGGAAAAGATGAATTTAACTATGTTGCTAACTGTAAAATATTCCAATGTATACATGACTTTATATTACGTACTAAACGCTCCCAGTAGTTTCTATCTGATACGAAATGCATCAGTCTTAAATATTCGTACATTAATATTTTCTAACCGTCATTTTCTACTAATGTCTAATGTAATCTTGTAGTAAAACTTGTCAGCTTGTGTAGTTATAGTCTATTCTTACTGTAAATGTTGCTAATGTCTAATGTAATCTTGTAGTAAAACTTGTCAGGTTGTGTAGTTATAGTCTATTCTTGCTCTAAATGTTGCTAATGTCTAATGTAATCTTGTAGTAAAACTTGTCAGGTTGTGTAGTTATAGTCAATTCTTACCGTAAATGTTACTAATGTCTAATGTAATCTTGTAGTAAAACTTGTCAGTTTGTGTAGTTATAGTCAATTCTTACTGTAAATGTTACTAATGTCTAATGTAATCTTGTAGTAAAACTTGTCAGGTTGTGTAGTTATAGTCTATTCTTACTGTAAATGTTACTAATGTCTAATGTAATCTTGTAGTAAACCTTGTCAGCTTGTGTAGTTATAGTCAATTCTTACTGTAAATGTTACTAATGTCTAATGTAATCTTGTAGTAAAACTTGTCAGCTTGTGCAGTTATAGTCTATTCTTACTGTAAATGTTACTAATGTCTAATGTAATCTTGTAGTAAAACTTGTCAGCTTGTGCAGGTATAGTCTATTCTTGCTGTAAATGTTTTTGTAAATAGTGTGTAAAGTCTGTTGTGGTGAGGATCCTAAATCATGTTGTTCAAACTGTCTGCTCCAATCCTACATAAATTATGTTTAAAGTAAACTAACGTATGCATTCGTCAGGCTTTGATACATATCCCCCCCCCGTCCCCCTAGGTCAATGATCAAAGATAAATGCAGTAATTAGTATATAGAGCCTGTGATGCTTCCATTGCACTCTGGCGTTAATTTCCAATCTTGTCAACCAACCAGGATTCGTAGTACAGTTCTTCAACCAGTGGTGACACACGTTAGTTAAAAGTACCAATCCAATCATTGGATTGGTAGTTAAAAGAAGTTGTGCTAGCAAAGGTGAACGTGTGCCAAGGTTCTATGACTAATCCACGTATGGAGAGCATGAGCATTCTATTGTAACAAAATTATCTTCCCGAGAATATTTTTGTACAAACTCTCTCTCTCTCTCTCTCTCTCTCTCTCTCTCTCTCTCTCTCTCTCTCTCTCTCTCTCTCTCTCTCTCTCTCTCTCTCTCCCTCTCCCTCCCTCCCTCTCCCTCTCCCTCTCCCTCTCTGACCTGTAACTTTTCGTTAATCCACTTTCAAGATAATTTCATCGAAATCACTCGAGAATCCAGGGTAACGTTGATTCTAGTAACTACGCTATTTCCAACCGGGTACAATATTTTTATAGCTAATGAAATAACAATATTGTCAGGAATATAATAATATTCGCATATTTGCCGTAAAAGCAAATTTCATTCTCACATGTAATAAACGTACCGTATAAAGTAATGCAAGATGCTCATATTTGCCTCGTCCGATACTTTGCCATTTAGAAAACTGCATCATAAATGTGAGTTATTGTGAATCGTTTTCTCAATTTCATCGTTTTAACGCCAATCTCTCATGCAAAATTAAACAGCACCTCTGCGCGTCTGTTGCAAATTTGCAAAAATTGAAACGTAAATTTTCGTATCCGGTTGTTCGCCCTAAAATTTGCAATCACGCAGCCTGTAAGTTTTAGAACGTCCAGCAGGCAGTTTTAGATCACTTCCCATCACTACAAACTTGTACAGAGCTCACGCTCACTCGCATTCGCATGTTTAGTTTAATCTAAAGCCAAACTCGAGGGAGAAAGATTGAAATTTGCCTTATTCTGAATACCACTATTTTCCATTATTTCTTAGGCGTCAACTACATGCTTTTCAGTTGCCTGGTGACGTCACCTAGTTACTGTAGACAACTATGTATTCTTCCGCCCTACGATATAATGATTTAGGTCCGTTGCAAAGAAAAAATGTTTCCCAGAAATTTTTTTCAATAAAATAACTTTGCAGAAAAAATAGCTTCCCAAAAAAATTGCAGAGAAATTTTTCTCAAAAAAAAACCTTTTCCCCAGACAAAATTTTTCTTAGAAAACTCGTGTCCATGTGTTAATGGCCTAATTTACAGTGAAGTCAAGTACGCAGCACTTGTGTATCTATGTGCAAATTAACATAGTTCGCTACCTAAGCCTTCTCGCGTTATAAATTTACTTTCTTACTTTAACGAGATTGCCGCATTTTTGATCACGTGATTCATTTTCAATCAATACAATACACGTATCAATCAATCAACACACATAATCAATCAATATGGAAAGAATTCCATTACTAAACAAGCAATACAACTTTGGAATTCATTACCGACATCACTATAACACAGCAGCTCTTTATCAATATTCAAGTCTAAATTAAAAAAAAACATTTAATGACTCGTTTTGAATATCCGACATACGAACACGATGATACTCACTCAAATCATAATTTCATTTTTCCTAGACCTTACTAAACTAGTTTATAATTTATTTTTGAATTTCCAGTTGCACTTATAGTTTAGCTTGCACCAGACGCATTTGCCCAGAACAGTGTATGTTTTTATATGAACTAACACTGATTGTCTGTCTTTTATTATGATGGTCAATGTTTTTAAAATGGCAAATAAAGTTTTTACTACTACTACTACTACTACTACAACTACTACTACTACTACTACTACTACTACTACTACTACTACTACTACTACTACTACTACTACTACTACGACTACTGCTACTACTACTACCACTACTACCACTACAACTACTACTACCACTAGTACTACTGCTACTGCTACTACTATTACCACTAGTACTACTGCTACTGCTACTGCTACTGCTACTGCTGCGTAGTAGTAGTATGACAAACTATAAAATTTTCATCATACTGTTGTATTACGTAATGTCTAACTGCGCATAAAAAAGATTTTCTGTCATATCACGGTTCAGGGAAATGGCAATTCCGGGAAAAACATTTTCTGAGAAGTAGGCTGTTCTGGCAAAAAGCTTGTGAAATTTTTTACTGCCAAAAATTACTCTAACAAAAATCTCTACAGAGAAATGAGTCGCTCCAAAAATCATATAACTTGCGCGTTGCAGTTTCAATCCTCCAAGCTGCTTTGTTTAATGCTACATACATGTATAATATATAAATATCTTTGGTTTGTACATTTAATGGTTTCATAAAATACCCTGCCATTAAATTTAAAACAAATCAAGTCTTTAGACGAATTCAAATCAGAATTAAAAATGCATGCATTAAATCGTTTTGAAAACCCAACATACGTAAACGATAATATATATTCATCCACAAATTTTATTTACCCACGTCCATTTTAAATTGTATGTATATATTGTATGTAGTCTATTATAATTTCCGTGTAACATTATAATGTATATTTTGTTTTAAATTTTTGGTACACTAGTTTTTAGTTTGCACTGGACGCATTTGCCTTTAACAGTTGTGTGAATTTTATTCTCATGCTGCGATGTTCTTTTATGCTTTTATAGTTATGAATATCGATTTTTATGGCAAATAAAGATTATTATATATATATATATATATATATAATTATATATATATAACTCAGCATTTGATTAAACTTACCATGAAGGATTTGTGAAGAGTTTTTCTGTATGCGCTTCTGATAGATTTATAACTTCTGCAGCCACCAAACTCTAAATATAACAACGATGAACACAATTCTGTACGGGAAAACCCTTATCAAACATCTTCCAGAGAAAGATCCCGTTTGTCGCTTTTTCCCAGTGCAGCTGCTAAAACCAGTCACTCTTCCCCAATGTATTAGACCCCCCTCCCCCAATTAACTTAACAAGCAATAAACGGAGGGTTTTAGTATTAATTAGCACTAACTTTAATCACTTTTACCATGCGCTTAACTGTTATGGAGCTTTTAGAAAAAGTTGTGGCTATATGCCTGGCTAATTGCCTACACTTCTTACCAAACGTCTTTTTGTCATAATGGTGTCACAATGATGTTGACAACAACTTCAAGACGAAGCTTCCCTGGCGCCTTTAAAACTTGTTTAAGAAGAGTGTTAAGAAATCTATTCTGTTGGCGAAATTGCGTTGCTAACGACATTTTCTTGACTTTCTTCAACTAAGTGGGCATTGTTACGGAGGCACCTGTGTCGGGTCAGGTGTAGGGCCCAGGGGCGGAACTAGATGTGGCAAGCAGGGGTCGCAAAAATTTTCTGGGGGGGGGCGAGGTATCCGAAGTCATTAAGCCAATTCTTAACCCCTTTTATACTGCATGCAGGCCTCTCAGTTAACCTAACGTCAAAATTTATCATACACAAATTTTAAGAAAATAATACGCAGGAAATATTATATTATTGTGTTAAGTTTAATTTTTATGTTATTTACAAAAATTATTTACTAAATTGTTATTTACAAAAATTTATCATACACAAATTTTAAGAAAATAATATGCAGGAAATATTACATTATTATGTCAAGTTTAAGTATGTGTCATAATTTTAACGTCGCAGGTCTTTTGCTAAAAACGCAGCGAAAACTAGCAGAGATTCTACTAGCAGGAGAAAAATGATGATATGTGCTCAAAATCACGCCCTTTTATGCAGCAAACTCGTGGGAAAGAGTCACTAAGGAGTAGCAAAGAGTCGGCAATGTCCAATCACGAGGTGGCTGAGCTGTGGCTCATCAATTTGTATCTCCCAAACCGACTCTCTGGTACTAGGCTAGCTCAACATGACTTCAATGTTTGCATTGTTTTTGCTCTATTATTTCACTTATTCTCTATTATAACACACTGCTGAATGAAGCTCGAGTGCTAACTGAGCCGTTTTGTTAACTAACAGTCTTTTGTGCAAAGACGCTAATGCTACTCAACGAGCTGCTTTGTTAACTGTTCCTGCCTGCCTCCTGAATAGATTACATGCAAACAAATTAACTACATCCTGAATTTCAGGTAAACACATCTGGTCAGGCACGTATTAACAGTCAGAATAATTTAACTCGGTGACAAACTTTAATGATAAAAAATATTACTGGGCTACTGCAAAAAAATTGTTTGTCCGATTTGGCAGGGGGCGCAAATTTTGACAGGGGGGCGCGCGCCCCCTCCCCCCCTAGTTCCGCCCCTGGTAGGGCCCTCTACACGCCCTGCTTCCACGTCAGCAGCGACTCACCCCTTACATTAAATCTGTGTAAAATTACCTGCACAGCACGCTTGCAAAAATTGAAATGTGCTTATGTTTCTCAGAAAACTGCTCTCCGTATCGGTAGCAGTTGTGTTTTTTATAAAGGTTTTGGGAAAAAATATGGTTTTCTAAAGGAAATTATGTAATCAAATGTTAGTCTGCGCTTGTGTTTTTGAGGAAGATCATTTATTCCACAGCAACATGTAAACATCCATACAAATTGTTATTACATTATAAAATAAACTAAACGAGTTACAGTGAGGAGGAGGAAGGAGCATTGAGCTTTCGAGTCCTCCGCCAGATAAGTGGAACAATTGACAATTAACATTACATAGTATTTTCATTAGATACATTAGAACAAAATAAGTTTTGTTAGTAACTTACGATCAGGATGAGTAAAACAGCGAGTTGATTTTTCCGTTGTAGTAAGTAATTCTTTGATGCTTTTTTAAATTGATAAAGATTAAGAGTTTTCATTTCACGCGAAATTGATGACCATATTTTAATAACATTATATTTTGATGACTGTTTCATTATATTTGTTTTTGGAAGAGGGAGTACTGAGTTTCTGACCGAATATCTTGTGTAATGATCATGTTGATTTGAAACTGGACTAAAGTATGACTGAAAAGCTGGTGGAAGTAGTGAATTATGATACTGATACATGAAATGAAGACAATACATGTTATATATTTCTTTCACTTTAAGAGTTTTAACAGACAAGTAAATTATATTTGTGGGATGGTCATATCTTACATGATATATTAGTTTGAGAATTTTGTTCTGGGTAATTTGTAAAGCTTCCAGATTACTTTTATATACATCACTCCAAGACACGACGCCATATATTAGCAAAATATTATTATAAAATCAATATTATTATAATGTCACGGAGGCACCTGTGTCAGGTCATTCTCTACACGCGCTGCTTCTACGTCAGCAGCGACTCACCCCTTTCTTGTAGGTCCAGACGTCTTGTTTGGGCCTACACGTGGTGTGAGAAGCCAGCTGACCTGGAATGGCAGTATAAAAGGGTGTAGAGGTCACTACAGCCTGGATTTCTGACACAGGTGCTCCTCGGGTGTAGTGCTTTTACTGAGTTAGTTAGTTATTTTTTTGTGCACGTGTATTTTGTTCCCTATTAAACTCCGCACAGCTTTGTTTTTGTATACTTTGTTTTATGAGAATTAGATGACATGTTATAACAGGTATATGGTACATTAACTTAGTTACTTACTATTTGTAATTAAAATTAACATTTGTAGTTAAGTAATCAGTTGAACAACGATAGTAAAATGGATCTTCATGATGCGCAATATCAAGACCTCCATGCCATCTTGGAGTTCGACCCCCTGAGTCCAATTCAGTCCAATATTATTAAAGCAAAACCGGATGATTTTTTCACATCCCACCCCATTTTGAAGTACCTTAAAATGTATAAATTTTATTACATATAATAACGCCATAGTGTTTATGATAAACAAATAATAGGTTAAAAACTAAAGTTACGACTCCGTGTGCGCGTAATGCGTGATGCGTATTCAGACGACAACCATCACTTTCGAATGAATACGCATCACGCACTTACACATGGAAACACTTCCACGGGTTTAAACATAAACTGTTGTATACGCATTGCGCATTACACATACGTGTAGTCATACCTTTACGCATTACACGTACATGGAGTCGTACCTTTACGCATTACACGTACATGGAGTCGTACCTTTACGCATTACACGTACATGGAGTCGTACCTTTACGCATTACACGTACATGAAGTCGTACCTTTACGCATTACACGCACACGGAGTTGTACCTTTACTCTTTACACGTACATGGAGTCGTACCTTTACGCATTACACGTACATGGAGTCGTACCTTTACGCATTACACGTACATGGAGTCGTACCTTTACGCATTACACGTACATGAAGTCTTACCTTTACGCATTACACGTACATGGAGTCATACCTTTACGCATTACACGTATATGGAGTCGTACCTTTACGCATTACACGTACATGGAGTCGTACCTTTACGCATTACACGTACATGGAGTCGTACCTTTACGCATTACACGCACACGGAGTTGTACCTTTACTCTTTACACGTACATGGAGTCGTACCTTTACGCATTACACGTACATGGAGTCGTACCTTTACGCATTACACGTACATGGAGTCGTACCTTTACGCATTACACGTACATGGAGTCGTACCTTTACGCATTACACGTACATGGAGTAGTACCTTTACGCATTACACGTACATGGAGTCATACTGCATGGTACTCATCGTACATGGAGATAATGCAGTCACTCACTCAGTCAGTCAGTCACTAGGACAGTTGCGCGATCGGTAAATGAATCACTAAAATCGCAAAAGAGGTCATTTGATCGGGCGGGAAACCAGCGCTTTCATTCGGCCAAATCCAAGCGTTGCATGCAGAGATGCAAGTGGCCAAAACACGAGCTTCAGCTGCCCAAAGAAACTCAATCCGTCCCTGACATACCGTTCTAATCTGTTGATAGTTTCATAGGATAGAATAACAGCGCGCCGTATGTGATGTGAAAAGCTAAGTTAAAGAAACTGGCATTGCTAAATTTTGTGCATTATATATGTATATATTAATTCTTTATTTGTCATAAAAATGGTTCACTCATTATAATAAAATTGAGTAATCCTCAGCGTAATGTTAAAATAACAACACTGTTCAACACAAATGCGTCCAGTACAGACTAAGGAAAACTAAAGTGCAAAACTAAGGCCTAATTATATACAATAAATGAACATATTTACAAACACCATATTAAAATATTTTTACAAAACAATATTACAAAAGTACATTAAATTTTACATGACATATTTTACACTATATATACATTTGACATAACACAATTAACAGAAACATGCTTTACATTACATAAATTTCACTCATTACATTTACACTATTTATACATTTGACATTACAAAACTAACATAACACGTATTACATTACATAATTTTTAAAAAAAAAATTCATTTTTAACCGTTTTATGGAGTCAGTGGCGGGGGTAGATGAAAGTTGAGTCCGTGTAATTAGTATCAGATGCACAATGTGGAAGTTGAAACCTGTTATATTGATATTCTTTTAATTTCTTTTTAAAGTGGTGGAGAGATTCTATTTGTTTTATTTCACTGGGTAGTAAGTTTCATAAATGTATGGTCTGTTTTGATATAGAGTTATTTCCAAATTTATTGTTTACTGTAATTTGCTTTAAATTGTATGTTCTAGTGTTTAAAGTGGTATCAGGAATAAATGCTAAGGGATTGTTTATAAATGGAATGCTCAGTTTATTGATATATTTATAAAGAAATATCAGTGTTTTGTAATCTCGATAGGCTTCTAATATTGGTATTTTTGTGGACGTTCTTTAGCTAGTTGCAGAAGCAGCATTGCTACTGGTTCGCATAATTATAATGGTCAAAGACATCATCAACAACTGAGTAATATTAGCTGCAGTTACAGTCATCCACTAGTCCAGAATGCGAAGCTCTAGTTAATTAGTACGTAATTCTAGTGAAATAACTAATTAACGAACTAATTTTTTTTGATTGGTAACTAATCATTCTACCAAATTTCAAAGTTGGATAAATACTTTTTAAGTGAAAAAATGTGACGGACAGAATCGCCGTATTTTTAGTAGGACGCGAAATTTTGGAAAAAGGAGAACGAAAATAAGATCGGCATCACGTCGAAATAAACCTCTTTGTAGAGTTACTTCGCAGGCGAGTTACTCAGAATCCGTTACACCTTCTTAATCTTTCTTTTGGATGAGAATCCCTCGCCGAGCCTTGTTTCTAAAGTTGGCCTCTTTTCTTGAGCCAAGCAGCAACTCCTATGATGAATCCACGTGGTGCTTCTGGCTTTTTCTCAGCACATTATTAATAGCTAAGCTTGAAACGCTGAGGTTGATTCATTATTTATTCGCCGAGATACTACAGATGATATTCATTTTGCTGAGCAAGAACAAATTGCCAAGTTTGTTTGACTAGCACTCGTCTAACACAACACGTATATTCACATGGTCTGTTTTTGCTGGGTTATTTTTCCTCGGCAACTAAAATGAGCAGAACGAAGTCGTGAAATGCAATGAAATAGACTCAGAGGTGTTAGTGGGTGTACAGTGCTCACTTTTTTCTCTTTGAGTGATTTCAAATTTGCTATTAATTATGAATTTGTAGAAAAATAGCACCGATACAAGAACGTGTGTTTCTTACGCAAAGACGTAGCAATGTCATTAAATTATATTGTTGTTGTTGTTGTCGTTGTCGTTGTCGTTGTCGTCGTCGTCGTCGTCGTTGCTGTCGTTGTTGTCGCTGCTGCTGTTGCTGCTGCTGCTGCTCTTGCTCTTGCTCTTGCTCTTGCTCTTGCTGTTGCTGTTGCTGTTGCTGTTGCTGTTGCTGTTGCTGTTGCTGTTGCTGCTGCTGCTGCTGCTGTTGCTGCTGTTGCTGCTGTTGCTGCTGCTGCTCTTGCTCTTGCTCTTGCTCTTGCTCTTGCTCTTGCTCTTGCTCTTGCTCTTGCTCTTGCTCTTGCTCTTGCTGCTGGTGGTGGTGGTGGTGGTGGTGCTGCTGCTGCTGCTGCTGCTCTTGCTCTTGCTCTTGCTGTTGTTGCTGTTGTTGTATCATCATATCATCATCATCATCGATCGTCGTCGTTATCATATCATCATCATCATCATCGTTATCATTATCATCATCATCATCATCATCATCATCATCATTATTGTTACATAATATTTATACAACGCCCCAAATATATAAAATCTCAGTTGTGCTTAACAATCAAAGATCTTATGTAGAAAGTATAAAATAGAAAATAAACTAAAAAAATAGCCTGAAAAATTAAAGTTAAGAAATCAATATAAAATCCAGTTAGCAAAACGCAGGCAAAAATTTAAATCCAATTCAGTTCTCATACTCTCGTTTAAAAAATGTCTTTAGCAATTCTTTATATGTAATTATATTTTTGCAGCTTCTAATGTTCAGTGGAAGGCTGTTCCAAACAGTTGGAGTGGCAGGGGGGGGGGGACGTGTACTTAAAGTTTTTGTTTGTGTTTTAGGCACGACAAGTAGACGTTAATTACCAGATCTTAAGTTTCAGACTGGCGTGTAAACGCTAATCAGTTGTGCAAGGTAGAACGAGGCTTAACCGTGTAAACATTTAAACGCCAGCAGGGCAATTTTGAATTTGATTCTAGAATGCACCGGAAGCCAGTGTAGGGCCCGTGATGTTGGTGTCATGTGATCATACTTGTGCAAATACACGATCACTCTAGCTGCACGATTTTGAATTTGATTCTAGATTGTACCGGAAGCCAGTGTAGGGCCCGTAATGTTGGAGTTATGTGATCATACTTGTGCAAATACACGATCACTCTAGCTGCACAATTTTGAATTTGATTCTAGATTACACCGGAAGCCAGTGCAGGGCCCGTAATGTTGGTGTCATGTGATCATACTTGTGCAAATACACGATCACTCTAGCTGCACAATTTTGAATTTGATTCTAGATTACACCGGAAGCCAGTGTAGGGCCCGTAATGTTTGAGTTATGTGATCATACTTGTGCAAATACACGATCACTCTAGCTGCACAATTTTGAATTTGATTCTAGATTACACCGGAAGCCAGTGTAGGACCTGTAATGTTGGAGTTATGTGATCATACTTGTGCAAATACACGATCACTCTAGCTGCACAATTTTGAATTTGATTCTAGATTACACCGGAAGCCAGTGCAGGGCCTGTAATGTTGGAGTTATGTGATCATACTTGTGCAAATACACGATCACTCTAGCTGCACAATTTTGAATTTGATTCTAGATTACACCGGAAGCCAGTGTAAGGCCCGTAATGTTGGAGTTATGTTATCATACTTGTGCAAATACACGATCACTCTAACTGCACAATTTTGAATTTGATTCTAGATTACACCGGAAGCCAGTGTAGGGCCCATGATGTTGTGATCACACTTGTGCAAATACACGATCACTCTAGCTGCACAATTTTGAATTGAATAGCAATGCATTACAGTACGTATAAGTCGAACTTATAAGAATGAATCAGAGACTCAGTACATATAGTACGATAGTACGATGTAGTACGATATTTTTATGTATGATTATGTACGATCATTGTCATTTTTAAAAGTTGTTTATTTTATGCATCCTAATTTCTTTTGTGTGCTTGTTTATACTAAGTTTTCCTCGTTACATTTTGTGTATACGAATATATGTGCAGCGGCGGATTATAGTTTTATGGGCCTTAGGCTTGAGCTTGGAACGGGTCTTTTAAATGTTGCTACACTGCTGAGCTGACGTGTTTTTGTGGAGCTCTCGTCGTTTGTAAAGGATGACAAATTAAACAATTTATCACTGATGCATATTGAATCAGATATGTTGAAAAAAATGGACTTTTCAGAAATTATAACTGACTTTGTCCCAGAAAAATTCGGAAACTGAAATTTTGAACTTAAACTTGAACTGTGTAAACTTAAACTGTGTAAACTTGAATTGTGTAAACTTAAATTGTTTAAACTTAATTTGTGTAAACCCGATTTGAAATATAGTGACTGACTTGTTTTTTTTTCAATATTTTATTTTGGCGGGCCCCTTGCTCTTTTGTCAATTTATTTTTTTTACAACAAAAATTTTTTTCGTTTTATTTTGCCGGGCCCCTTTTGATCCCGGGCCTTAGGCTTCAGCCTATAGGGCTATCCGCTACAGTATATGTGCTGTATCTGTATGTAAAGGTATGAAATAAAAAAGAACAATAATTACAGTATCTATATTCACTTATATTCATGCGTTACAAATACAGTACAGTCTATGGTGAAACACGCACGCACGCACACACGGACACGCATACATATATGGCTTAAGTATTATGCTATAGTATTTTTACAGTCAATTATACTTTAATTGTAAAAATTCAACATTGAGAATTACAAATTAATGGCAACCATCTCTGTACATTGTTAAAAATTTGATAACTTTGAATAAGGATGTCAAAAGACAAGCACAAAACTGTGATAAATGATTTCATTAATTTCATTTCAGATCTTCAGTTTAGTCATTGTTGCAGAATTTACGAAACCATCCAGTCTTTAATTAAATCACCGTCACACAAATGATGCAACAAGGTCACCTTGAATATACCAGCCTTTAGCAGCAAAATTTCTTTTAACTTATTCAATAAAAAAGGGAAGACGATCCAGCAGATGTTCGTCCCTGATGACACAGTTAATTCGAAACTGTAAATTCAGAGTGATGCTGGCAAAAGATTTTAAGCTGTCACTTTTACCGCGCACGAATTATCATTACATTGAACTACCTTGTTAACACAGGCGAAAACTTACCCAGGTTGGTTCGATACCAGCAGATGCGGAGGCCAAGCAGACTATAACTCTTCTGACATGCATCCGCGAAACAACGGAATGATGTGTAAGAAAAACGATACCTTTATATGATGAACTACAGTTTACACTGTCGTGGATTAGTCTAACTGGACAAGTAAAGGAGCAGAGGCGACCGCTTTTATACAGACCAGATGCAGAACTTGCCTTCAACAGAAACTTACATTTTGCGTAAAAGGGGTGTTCAGTACCATATCATTATAGAGCTTCGTTAAAATACTGATCGGTAAAACATTATTAGGACAAGGTAACTTAAGGCTGAGCATTTGAAATTCTACGTAAAGCAGATCAAATTAATAATGACCCAAAAATTATTTTGTGCTTACGGTTTAAGCTTTACAAAAAAAATAATTTATTCCTTGAATCTTTTGTTGTAGAAAAGTCACAAAATTTGAAGGAAGAAATGTTTCACGGGATTTTGTTTATGTGTAATAGTTTGCAAGTACAACCACATCAAAGATCTAAAGATGTCGTTTTTTTCACGTGAATTTGGCAAAAATCTCTTCAGACAAGGAATCTCATACCAAATACTGGCTGTACGTGTAAAACCAGGTTAACTGTATTAAAGGAAACCCGCCCGATTGATTTGACTCGGTCATTTAATTTACTGTACAAGATATGCATTTTCTACCTATAAAAGTTAACAATTGTTTCTAATGTTTGAATATATAATACCTATATTTGGCCTATAAGCGTTTACGGCTTATTAAGCCCACCAGAAATGATGTATAGTAATTTCATGTTAATACATGTTAATAAATACCTTGGAAAGTTAATTAACGGCAACCGAACACAACCTATCCCTTACGTCACAAACTAACCACAGTTTGTGCAATGGCACGCATCTTCCTTGCGCATCAAGCACGTTTGCGTAAGCAAAGATTGTTATAACTCGCTGATGTGATGTCATAAAAATGACCTCCACGTCACAGACGAACACAGCAGTTCATGATCATGCTTATCGCGGTACCGCGCCTATATGTTGACCACGCGAATGTGAGAAAAAAGCATCATTGCCAGTCTCAGTGGATTCACTGAGCCACTCGTAGCTTTGACAGTTTAACTGAAGTAATTACTATTTAATCTAACCTTTGATTTAAAAAAATGTCGCAGTTTCAAATATTTTTGAGCATACTTTATTTTGAACTGACGTCTACAACAATCGTCCGGTTTTCTTTTAAACGAAATACGCGACCGTTTTACACCAATAAACGGTCTAAACTTGAATTCATGTTTTGTTTGTTTTTGTTGAGCTAGCTATTGGAAGCCATCTAGTACAAAAACACGATAATGATTATAAGTGGTTCAAGATGTCATTTGCAGAAACAGCTTTCATTTGCTATAATAATTTTTATTATAATATTGAACTGAATTCGACTCAGGGGGTCGAACTCCGGCATGGCATGTCGGTCTTAATATTGAACTGAATTCGACTCAGGGGGTCGAACTCCAAGATGGCATGGCGGTCTTGATATTGAACTGAATTCAACTCAGGGGGTCGAACTCCAAGATGGCATGGCGGTCTTGATATTGCGCATCATGAAGACCCATTTTACTATCGTTGTGCAACTGATTACTTAACTACAAATGTTAATGTTAATTACAAATGCTAAGTAACTAAGTTAATGTCTGTAAACTAGTACCTTATACCTGGTATAGCATGTCATCTAATTCTCATAAAACAAAGTACACAAAAACTAAACTGTACGGAGTTTATTATCAGCACTAATAAAAATAGGGAACAAAATACACGTGCACAAAAAATAACTAACTAACTCAGTAACAGCACTACACCCGAGGAGCACCTGTGTCAGAAATCCAGGCTGTAGTGACCTCTACACCCTTTTATACTGCCATTCCAGGTCAGCTGGCTTCTCACACCACGTGTAGGCCCAAACAAGACGTCTGGACCTACAAGAAAGGGGGTGAGTCGCTGCTGACGTGGAAGCAGGGCGTGTAGAGGGCCCTACACCTGACCTGACACAGGTGCCTCCGTGACATTATAATAATATTGATTTTATAATAATATTTTGCTAATATATGGCGTCGTGTCTTGGGGTGGTATATATAAAAGTAATCTGGAAGCTTTACAAATTACCCAGAACAAAATTCTCAAACTAATATATCATGTAAGGTATGACGATCCCACAAATATAATTTATTTGTCTGTTAAAACTCTTAAAGTGAAAGAAATATATGACATGTATTGTCTTCATTCCATGTATCAGTATCATAATTCACTACTTCCACCAGCTTTTCAGTCATACTTTAGTCCAGTTTCAAATCAACATGATCATTACACAAGATATTCAGTCGGAAACTATGTACTCCCTCTTCCAAAAACAAATATAATGAAACAGTCATCAAAATATAATGCTACTAAAATATGGTCATCAATTCCGCGTGAAATGAAAACTCTTAATCTTTATCAATTTAAAGAAGCATCAAAGAATTACTTACTACAACGGTATAATTAACTCACAATTTTACTCATCCTGATCTTAAGTTACTAACAAAACTTATTTTGTTCTAATGCATCTAATGAAAATACTATGTAATGTTAATTGTAAATAGTTCTACTTATCTGGAGGAGGACTCGAAAGCTCAATGCTCCTTCCTTCTCCTCACAGTAACTCGTTTAGATAACTGATGAAAATACTATGTAATGTTAATTGTCAATTGTTCCACTTATCTGGAGGAGGACTCGAAAGCTCAATGCTCCTTCCTCCTCCTCACAGTAACTCGTTTAGATAACTGATGAAAATACTGTGTAATGTTAATTGTCAATTGTTCCACTTATCTGGCGGAGGACTCGAAAGCTCAATGCTCCTACCCCCTCCTCACAGTAACTCGTTTAGATAACTGATGAAAATACTGTGTAATGTTAATTGTAAATAGTTCTACTTATCTGGAGGAGGACTCGAAAGCTCAATGCTCCTTCCTCCTCCTCACAGTAACTCCTTTAGCTTATTTTATAATGTAATAACAATTTGTATGGATGTTTACATGTTGCTGTGGAATAAATGATCTTCCTCAAAAACACAAGCGCAGACTAACATTTGATAACATGAATTCCCTTAAAAACCATATTTTTTCCCAAAACCTTTATAAAAAACACAACTGCTACCGATATGGAGAGCAGTTTTCTGAGAAACGGAAGCACATTTCAATTTTTGCAGGCGTGCTGTGCAGGTAATTTTACACAGATTTAATGCCGAACGGGTTGCTTATTAAATTGCGCACGACGTGAAGTTTATTGGCACTAAAATTCAGAGCGACGTGGGCGTATCAGCATAATAAAATACCATTAGCTGTCTTGTAAGAAAAACATAAACGCTCATTAGAACCACAAGAGGTTTTTTGTGCTTGCAAAATGATATTTTGATGCACTAATTAGAAACGTGGTAGTCCAAGTCTCCGGTTTTTATGAATGTCTAAGTTTTATACTTTTTAGCTAGCTTCGAGAAAAACGAGAAAAACTTTTCGCTTGCCAAGAAACCACGTGGTTTAACGGATCGCCTCAAAATTTGGAATAAATACACATTGAAACAATTATTTATGTATAGCCGCTCCTGGTTGGTTATTTGTAACCCACTTGATGATTGGCTGAAACGTTCGCTCCTATGAAATTACTAGGTTATCTGGAAATTTCAGCAAAGATGGACTTACTGCGCTTTTTAGTTGCCATAAATTCGCTTAATAAACTTCAGATCGTCAAATCGTTCAGCGGTAAGGTGTAGCTTAGTGATAAAAATGTTTCGATATAAAAACTCACTTTAATAATAATAAAATAATAATTTTTATGGACCTATAAGCGTTTACGGTTTATTAAGGCCACCAGAAATGATCTATAGTAATTTTGATAAAACGTATTAATAAATATCCACATACAGCATACAATAACAGGTCACAATTTATTGCTAATACGTGTATATTAAAAGCACAAAACGGTTGGAAAATAAACTAATTCAGAATTTATACATCCACCGCCATATTAATTAAATCATAATTTTTTTCATTTTTTTTGTGCATAGTTGTAAATACGTTTAATTTTATTCGTCGTTACTTTCCATTACTACACAGTAGTTTAGATTGCACTGACGCATTTGCCTTTAGCAGTGTAAGTTTTTATTAACTAACACTGATTGATCATCTCTGTAAAGTTTTTATCAGTGATTATTAAATATAATCTTTATTTGCCATTAAAATACATTGATAATATATATATATATATATATATTGTGCATCTATATAAACAGGTAAAATTAGCTGTTTATTAATTTGTTTTCTTCCGTCAGATGTCTGACTCCGCCACAGCTAAAGTTTATGACGTCACATGTTGTGTGTTTCGTGTTTTAAGCTTAACCTGTAAGCCTGTTAAATTTTGTACCTAAATTACTAGAGAAGAACTAATGTAGACCTAGCCAACGTCCACTACACACGGAAGCTGGCCAGCATTTAAACAGAATATAGGCAAAAATGGCACAGGTAAAAATGGCACAGGAAACATGGCACAGGTAAAAATGGCACGGGAAAAAATGGCACACTTAGTGAAATGTGAGTTTAGGGATAGGAGATAATTAGGGTTACCGTGGCAGTTACCGTTAGGGTTACCATGGGAGATAAATATTTTAGTTATTTTTACCTTTAGTTTATTAGTTATGCTTCAACACAGTTTGTTTGTTTGCCTGTTTGTCTGGCTGTTTTTGTCTGTTATGACAGTAAGCCTGTTACACAACAACTACCTAGTAGATTTCCATGAAACTTTGTGGAGAAGGCGGGACATTGGGTGCCAAAATGGGAATCTTTTCGAGAAGTTGTTTTTTGCGAAACTTGAGCGAACACCACAAACAAAAAGACATTCGTGTAGCACTTGGAGGTCTCAGAGAGACGTTTAGCATTTCTTTTTCCTTATCTCCACCTGGGCAAACAATGTACTGTAGTTATTTCAAGTTAGCTTAATCAAGTTATCTTAATTTTACATACTATTAACAAATAATAGTCTTTCTATCTTTTATATCATCTCATATATGAGCTTCATTCATTACGTCATTCTATTTTAAGCACTAAAAGTTTTTTTAACACGATTCACTTCAAATTTTCAGATTATTTCCGTTACTTTTTTTTCTATCACTGTGTGGGACAATCTAACAAGCCCTGCCTTTTGATTGCCCGCAACACATTTACCTTCGTATATAGGTGAACAGTGTTTGAGGCTTTTCCTGTGCAGTATTTCTTATTTGTATTATATCCATTGTAGGCCCTTTCACTAGATATGAAACTATTGTAAATGTGTAATGTGAAATAAATGACTTATGACTTATTTCCTTGCAGTTTCATTTTGAGAAATTCTCGCTTGTGAAACGCTGTCTATAACTTTTGGTTATTAATGTGTATTATAAGGTGACTTGGAGAGTTAATACGTATATATTTCTCAGTCTATTACCATCGAGAAAATTAATGGTTAAAATGGTTGATAAACACTATCTGGAACAATCGTGCATTATTGATTATAAATCTATTTAACGAACAAATATTTTTCGAGACTTTTGCTTGTCTATATAATACAAATACAGGCACATTTTTGTATGTTTGCTGGTTGATCTTTATGTTGAATTTTTTAGTCAAAAGAATCAGTCGAATAAATCTAGGATTGTTCGGTTTTGGTAGAAATCTGCTTCCTACTGAGCGCAGGCTAGTTTTATCACAGAAATCAAATGCATCAATATAAGCATATTTGCCATTTTTTCTACTTTTCCATTTGTGCCATTTTTCCGGTGCCATTTTTACTTACTTTTCCATTAGTGCCACCTTTGCTTGTGCCATTTTTACGTGTGCCATTTTTTCCTGTGCCATTTTTATCTGTGCCATTTTTACCGTGCCATTTTTACCTGCGCTATTTTTACTTACTTTTCCATTACTGCCACTTTTGCTTGTGCCATTTTTACGTGTGCCATTTTTTCCTGTGCCATTCTTACCTGTGCCATTTTTGCCGTGCCATTTTTACCTGTGCTATTTTTCCTGTGTTGTTTTTACCATGCCATTTTTTCCTGTGCCATTTTTACCTGTGCCATTTTTACCGCGCACTCTTTAAACCGTTTTAAAATATCAGCACTATTTTAGAGAGCGCATCATGATATCAAAACGATGTGATCAAATCGTAAGTTGATTTATTTTTTGATTGACTCCAATTTCTTCCAATAATTTCGCCCACGGCTGCTGTGACAAGCTTTTGCAACTTGTAGCATCGTGTAAACAGATCCCTACGATTACTACGAGCAACTTAAGCCAGAATGTTTATACAACCGACAGAAATGCATCTCATAATAACAGTAGTGCTAAAAGACGTAAACGTCGAGATTACATACCTTACATATTCTCGCCTCCACAGTGACAGACAAGGAAGCCAACCGACTTGGCAATTGGTTTCGGTTCTTGCTAAAGCGTGTAGAATTAATGCAATTAACACTGTCCTCAGAAACGCGTTGAACGATTTGTTTTTCTAGACGCTTAGCGTTCTCATGCGCTGTTCGCCCGTTCGTCACCTAGTCTGCGATGTTAACATATCGTTTTACACATACTGACCGCTTGTGTGCGCAGCCTCCGTGTAAATGAAGCCAGAGAGCCACTCAAGCGATCCTCGCCTGGGTAAAGAAGCCGCTAGTTGACCCAGTTATTGGAGCGCAGTGTCATAGGCCAACCCAGCCCATTGGACGTAATGTAACGTAATGTTATTACATTAGTAAAATTTATTTAGTGCGTGAAATGTCATACTTAGACTTCCCCACGAGAGCGTGAGCCACAACCAGTTATGATGTTAAACACTGCTGGGCTTGGTTAGTAAGTGGATGAGTGACTGTGAGAAAACAGTTTTGTATGATTTCAATCACCATTCACACCCCTCATCCCTCCGTTTATTTCTTTTATTGAGAGAGAGAGAGAACTCAATGAATTAGATTCAGGTTCCGCGTATAATCTCGCAACGTACCGAAAAGACCACACCATTCTATATAAAGGTCAGGAGTTCATAACATCGCTGAATTGCCGCGTTCTCCTTTTTTCTTCCTAAAGCACAACAGATATATATCACGGGAAGAATCGTATAAGTAATCTACTTTATAATTACCGAAATGTAATCGGTAAAATTACATTATTACCTTGTACATGCATGGCAATTCTTGGTTCGTCCTTATCGGTGTGCAGTCACTGTTGAAGCGCTGAAGCTCGTAACAGAAAGTTTTTAAATTGCAATGTATTGCTGAGTGATACATGGCACTCGAAATTTAGTTCAGAACAGTTTATTACTTATTTCCGACAGTCTATTTTGGACAGTATTTCAAATTTGTAATAAGTATCTATTTCTCTCGAGTTTTAGGCGTTTGAAAGGCAAGAAAAGGCCTAGCTAAAGCAAGTCTCAAAAATATTATAACGGTTAGAGGCAATCTTAAGCGTTTATCATACTCACGTTAAAAGAATTTCCTGTTTGTTTTCATTTTAAATACTCCCGCGAGACTGTCACGGCGGCGCCATGTTAGATGTCGTCACAGAACCACAACACAAATCTTTATAGTACACGTGCTCAGAACTCACTGCGACTGTGTTCGAGTGATGTCATGCCACGTGATCAGTCACATGGTGGCTTATCAATTGGCGGACTGAATGAAACATGTCTGCGCCAACGTTTACTGCAGCGGTTGAAATATTTTACAAAATTTGGAGTAAATGCGAGAACGTGAGTACTTTATTCGCTTGAGATTATACTTAGGTGATAAATTTTTTATTGTGAATTTTCTGAGGCTTACTTTGGTTGGCCATTTTCTTGTCCATTAAATTATTCATCGGCAGATCTACTGAGACTTAACGAGATGCCAGATTCAAGCGATAACAGAAGTTCTTATTTGATGTATGTATACTGTTGTGTTTTGTTTCTCTCGGAAGGCTCGTAGAGAAAACCAGAAAACACTTCGTCAAATTAAACTAGTTTATTAAGCGAGAATTCTACAACACAAAAG